>VDFB02323802.1:0-96736 GCA_007258455.2 Sequoia sempervirens | reverse complement strand
GAATAAGGTAGAGATAGAGAGATAGCTAGGGGATAGGGAGGGAGAGAGGAAGGCAAAGATGGGGAGAGCTAGAGAGATGGGGGAGATAGAGAAAGGGAGGGAGATAGGTAGATAAGGGAGAGATATAGAAGAGGGGGAGAGAGGGAGAGAGACAGGTTGAAGAGGAAGAGAGAGAAGAGGGGGAGAGGGAAAGAGATAGGTAGGAGAAAAAGAAGAGGGGGGAGAGAAGAGAGAGATACGTAGAGAGGGTGAGAGGGAGAGATAGCTCAAAGAGATAGAGAAGATGAGATAAAGAGATATAAAAGGAAGAGGGAGAGGGAGAGATAGAGAGATATAGATGGTGAGATAAAATGATAGATATATACATATAAGGAGATATAAAGAGAGGAGGAGAGGGAAAGAGAGACAAAGAGATAGACAAAGATAGAGAATTATATATAGATACATAAAGATGGAGAGAGGGAGAGATTTTTTTTTATTAAATATACTTTAATTTGTATTATATACAATTTTAATTTTACATTAATAAATTAAATTTTGTATTATATTTATATGTTAATTTTTGGTGCTTTATAAAACTATAGTAATTATTAATTAATAAGTATAAACATTATATATATATATATATATATTAGTACCTTGTTTGAAATCTCCCATTTTGACACATGCAAGGAGGATAGTGGTCAAGATGGATCCACAATCATAGACTCTACCCATGCCTATGGACTTGATCTTAGACAAGGCACACATCCACTATAGATTTCAAAACATTTCAATGATAGAGAAACCACATTTCTCAAACAAGTACCAACCTAGAATTCTAGACCTTTCAACAAAGACAATTATTTTTGAGTCACAAAACTAAACACACTTCTTTGACACTTACTTTTCTTAAAATAATTGTTATAATTATCTAATTTATCATTCTCAAATTTTATAAATTAATTTACATTCAATTATATCAATTTACTTAATTAACTTAGATAATCTGAATATATATATTATTTTTCTTTACATTATAAAATATGATGAAAACTTGATATTTACCCCGTATATATAAATATGTGAACCGTATATTTTAGGGACTAGGAATGCTTTGTCTCTTTCACTCGATTAGGATCTTTCACCTAATGGAAAGAGATAGATCCCACACCCAAAATCCAAGAGGTTCATTCAAATTAAGATGTGTGTGATGTTATATAAGCTAAATAAGAAGATCTCAATGTAGTTATATGAACTAATTGATCGATTAAACATGCAAACCCTAAGAAATATTACTTTTTTGAAAACACATTGTGTATTGCAAAATCACCTACAAATGAATGGGAAAATGCAACAGAAATGAATCAGACTAAAAGTCATGTGCACCTGAAATCTTGATGAGGACTGGAAATTGCTTTTGAAATGCTACTGATGCTAAAATTTAGGCCTGGTGGGACTCATTCGCCATTCTAAGCGAATCAGTCCCAATTCTGGTAAACTGTGTCAGAACCCATTTTTTGACAAAAGGGTACTCAAAAATGCAAAAAACTCAAAATTGACTGTATGGTGGGACTCATTCACCAACCATGGTGAATGGCGAATGAGTCCACTTTTGAATTTTTGATTTTTCAAAAGTGGATTTTGAAGCTTTTGTTCTGCACTTTGATGCCCTATAGGTGTTCGCTTATGAAACTTTGATTTATGAGTCTAAAAATGGATTTTTGTCGATATTTTGACTTGATGAATGAGGAGAAGACTTTAGCAACCTTGCAACTTGATCTTCAATGATTTCCAAACCTCCAAGAGACCTAAATCTGTAAACATACAAGACAAGAGAGAAAGATGTTGAATGTTAGGGAATGGGGGTTTGCCTTGGTCAAACCCCTTTTAGGTAATTAAACCAAAGTGATGAAATAAAGTAATGAAACATGCAACAATGGATATGTTTACCTTGTCATGATGATTTGATCTTGAAATTCTATAACAATGTAGGAAGATTTAGCCCTTGAATGCTTTAGAAAGCTAACTTGAAGACTTCTGATGAAGAAACCCTAACTTGCTTGACTTGGATGAGAAGATAGAAGATGAATTAATGATGAGATATGTAAAAATGAGTTGTTAGATGTAAAATGAGGATAGAAACACTTATTTATAGATAATTGTGCCTTAGTATCCTAATTATACCTCATCACAGGTCAACATGCAGTTAAATTAAACTTTAAATTTTACTTTTTCCCGCTCAAGGGTCAAAATGGGGCCAGCTAGGACTCATTCGCCACATATGGTGAATGGGTCCCACCTGGGTGGGATTGATTCACCACACATGGTGAATGGGTCCCACCTAGGTGGGATTGATTCGCCATGCATGGCAAATGGGTCCCACAGGGGCCATTCCAACAGCTCAGGAGCCAAGAGATGAGGAAATAAGGTTTAAATTGCAACTTTATCGGGTATTTGATCAATTAAAGTTTTGGGATGCAAAATATGGGTTATTAGGGACCTATTAGTGATTATATAAATGTTAAATAGGGCTTGGAACACATAAATCAATGTGAAAGTGTGATTAAATACACATTACAACACTAAAATTAGGTCCACATAGCCTAGAAGGGCACAAAAACCAATGTGAATGTACAAGACACATTACAACACTAGTTTATCATTAATTTTACATTAAGAACCTTCTAGATTGATGTAATAATGTTATTGAACACATTTTATAATATTGAATTATAGAGAAATAGGTTACTTAAGTCTAGAAAAGTGTGAAAATCTTTTAGAAGACTTTACAACACCTTTACAAGATGTCGTTAAAAGCATGTTATTCAATTTATAAGGGTCCAAGACCTAGTGTGGACGCATAAAATGCTTCACAACAGTAGATTAAGACCTTATTAAGTCCAATTTATCATGAATTAATCCCATGTCAAAGAAAAGGGTCATTTTTTTCTACGACACAATATAATAATATAAAAATATTAACAATTAAAAAAAATACCAATCCTAAACATGAGTATCTACCCTACCTATCTCTAAAGACAACAAAAAAATAATAATAATTAAACATCTAGAATATTATCCCTCTTGAAGTGAGCAACTTTAACTACCACAAACGACAATATTTTAAAGAAATCATTGTAAAGGCTCCCACGGGTATCCACAGGGAGGAGACACTTTTTAGGTGCATGAATCCACATTTTGTTCAATAGCATGCTCCATGTTAGCTATCAGAATGCAGTTTTTGTATAGAATGTAGTTTATAAATATTTATGTTTTATGCTACTATTAATCTAACTCCAAGTTTTCATAGTCTAAAGCATTTTGTTTCTTTTTCTCAGATTCTCCTATGTTTTCTTGACAAGAATTTGATGACTACTTCAGCTGACGAGGGGCAATTTTTAAATCTGTTGTTGAAGCTCATAATTGCCAAGAAAACTATGGAGATTGGTGTGTATATTGGTTACTCGCTTCCCACCACTGCTCTTGCCCTGCCTGATGATGGAAAGGTATACAAACATGCATTCTTCTATTGTTTAATGGTCGAGAAAACATGTTAAGGGCATCCCTCTATATACATTGTTTTGATCCTTTTAATATGGCAGATCATTGCAATGGACATAAATAGGGAGAACTATGAGCCAGGGTTGCCTGTAATTCAAAAAGTAGGAGTTGCCCACAAAATTGACTTCAGAGAGGGCCCTGCCCTGCCAGTTCTTGATCAAATGTTGGAAAATGTAAGTTCGTCTCTCGTCTGTATTTGACCAGAAAAGAAAAAACTATTGAAAATGTGCAAATGGTGACGATAAAGATGACGAGGAAAACTCAGACCTCTCTAGTTTTTTGGTAAAATCTGTTGTCTGACCTTTTACCTACAAGAATCTCCTTAGAGAAATTTCTCTTCTGTGACATGCTCTAGTTGATCAGAGAAGACACAGTCATGAACCTATAAGGTTTTTTAAATGCAAAGCTTTGTTTCTCTTAAAAAATTCAATATCATTTCTTCATTCATACTCTATTTTTCACTTTAGAAACTCTTAAGAGAACGCCCTTTGCACAGGAACAATGTTCATTGGCATACAATTGAAAAGTTGTGTTCCAAAATATAGCAAGAAGATGCATCAGATTAGTTCATTTGTTTAGGCTGGCTCAAGAACACGGATCAGATTAATCCAGGGTGTAAGTCTAGCTTTGTGAAAAGTTCTATAATATTGAAGAGTAATCTTTGGATATGAATTCCAAGATATTCACTATTTTTTTGGTCATGTTGATTGGCTGTGAAATTGCATTTGTATTCTTGCCCTAATCTGTATTTTGTTGTTGTTGTTACATGTGGTAAATTTTTTGAATTTTTCATTTCCCTATTCTCAATCTGAGACATGGGCAATGTTCAGAATTCTTGGTTTTCTTCACTATTTAGTTGTGTGATGCAGATTTATAGACAAGACATGTTTGATATAATCCACACAATTATGGACTTGGCACGTCAGACATCTACAATCACAATCTAATCGAACTCAAATAGGATTTTTGAGTTGGTGATAAGTCATGCCATGTACGTTACAATTCAAGTGGTCTTGGAATGTCTAGTAAATAATATTTGTCCACATATGCGGCTTTCAACCATGTATTCGGCATAGACTGCGAAGTTTGTGGCAAAGGTTGTAAAGTCTCGCTTTACGGTTGCCAATTGTAATTGCTTGAAAGTTTGTAAAGCCTTTTCAACTAATCCATTTGTGAATATCTAGCAATCAGGGCATTTTATGAGAATCCATTTCTTTGAGGCATTTTTTCAAACGGTTAGTGTGCTTTGTCTATACTTCCACATTTTGGATACATGTCAAACAGGGCAGTTGCAACTACAACAGCTGACAAAATTCCTCTATCCTTATCCCATTATGGGAGTGCATAGCCTGTTCCAAAGCTCCCATTTGGGCACAACTGGGGAGGATGCTCGCAAAGGTTGAGGACTGTGGCTTTACACCTACCAATTGCATTTGCTTGAAAGTTTCTAAGCTTTGGCCATCCTCGTGATTGTTTTCCATGGCTATTCTTAAATCACATGGCAGATAATGGGTAGAAACCATGTTGTAGTGGATGAGAAGGCCAAGCCACAAGCAGTGGCAATAGGGGTGAAGATGACTTAAAGTGTCTATTTTCCTAATGGAGGGCTCAGATCGGCTTATCTATTTACCATCTAATGGTTGGAAGCCCAAATATAGTGTGCCAGACGTGTGTGTAGCGAGGATGAGTTCGGTGGAGCGGAAACCAAAAGCAGTGGGGAAAGTAGTAAAAGGCGACAAAAACAGCCAAAAATTTGGTGAAAAATTATGAACGGATGAGATTATTTTAACCCCCTTGTTGGGCTTCTCAGGACTTTTAGTTCACCAAGGGACAAAATGAGTTTGTAGAACTCAAATAGGGACATGCCTTTAGCGTAAATATGCATTAGAATCTCTTTAGCTATACGGGTTATATTATATATTAAAATGATTATCATGAAATAGACATTGGCAAGCTATTAATAAAAAATAAATAAATAAATAATTACTTTATATTTATCATTATTAAAATTGAATGTTGTTTTATATTTGAAATTTGAAAATAATTTGATAATATTTTCTTTTTTATAAATTTTTTTAAATTATTATTATTATTTTTTAATAATGTTAATTAAAATGTTTAATATATTGGTCATTACTTTTTTATAATGTTAATTAAGAGGTCTTTTGCAAGACTTCTCCACTATGGGTGCACTACCTCATTAACCTAATTGAAGGTACATTTAGGTGTAGAATAGGAGTTGATTTTATTTTTTAATTCCTTATTTTATCTTCAACATGTTTATTGTATATATTTTGGCACCCATGTGAGACTCCACATCCCAAATCTAATCATCATTTGAGTTTTTTAAAGATTTTAAAGTTGCAAGTTTTGGTTTGACATCTTTTTGATATTTTTTCATCTTGATTGACACACTTTGGAATTATACAAACCTCTATTTGTAGCTTAGGGGTGACTTGGACGTGCACCCTCATCTCATTTTTGGTATTTCATTATTATTTTCTAATGTATTTTAGTTTTTTGTGTAGAGATTTCTTATCTTCTAACTAATTTGGTAGAAATTAACTCATTTATTTTATATAAGTCACACCAACTTTTAGTCGCATGCCAACTTGGCACATTCTAATGAAAGGTACTCCCCTTACAATCTAAAACTGACAAAAACAATAGATAATGGCACCAAAAAAATGCAAGGAAAGCAAATATTTTCTATTATCATTAAAATGAAAATGAAATTACAACATTATATTCTCCATCACATGGGCTTTCTAATTACATAAATTTGCAAATCTGCAAATTGGAGTCACTGTCTATTCTACTCTAGCCTCCCTTCTGTAGTCTCTCTTTACGTCCTTTATTTGGAAGTGTAACCACCCTAGAATATTCTAGAAAGTATAATTTCCTCAAGAAGATATTTTGAATTTTTATTAATTTTGGTAGTACAACTTTGTGGGGTCATAACTTTTGATCCGACCATCAAATTTTCTATTATAAGGCCTTTTTCGGAAAGCTCTTGAGAAATATTTTGCCATCATTTTCCACCAATTTTCATACCCATCTGAAGCCTCTAAGTGCCTCAAAATTGACCCCAAAGATTTTACTAGGATTTTCAAAAATTAAAAATTTAATCTCTCAAATGACAAATGGTATTAAAGTGATTTCTTTTCCATTGGCTTCAATTTACCATTTTGGAGGTCTATGTAAGGTCTCATGTCCAACTATGCATAAATGTAAAATTACTAAAATAGTAACCCTTCCAAATTTAGCCATTATTGAAAATAAACAACATTTTTTTGGGTGATGCAAGATTTCTCTTAAACCCTGGATGCCCCTGCATCCAACACCTGAAGTAATTTGAAAAGTGACCCTATCACTTCTTAGGAGTTAGAGGGAAACCAAGATGGTTAACCTCCGATCCAGATAACCATGATGAATCTTCAACGGTCCTTCCTCTCCATTTCACCAAGTGCTCTACATATTGCCTATTTCTTGTGCTTCTTCCCACATGGCTATCCAAAATGTCTTCTATCTACTCATTTCCTGAAGTAGGTGTTGGAATGTTCCATTGTGCCTCTATTATTTCTTCATTAATTCCTTCCTCATGATATTGTGTTAAATTTGAGATGTTAAACACACGTGAAATATGAATTCCATCAAGCAACTCTACTTCATATGCATTTCTTGAATCATGCTTCTCCAAGATCTTGAATTGTCCAAAATTTTTCATCTTCAAATTTTTATATGTACCAACTAGCAACCTTTCCTTTTGCAAATGAACCATTACTTCATCTCCTACTTGGAACTCCTTATATCTCCTTTTCTAATCTTCCTTGGCCTTATACTGAGAGTTCATCTTATTGATATGCTTCTTCACCTCATCATGCAAATTCTTCAGGTGCTCAGCAAAATCTTTAGCCTCAACACTACTTTTTTGTCCTTTATCCATCTTTCTTAGTTCAGAAGCATTCATTGGGCTACTCCCATATAGAATCTAGAATGGTGATTTACCAGTGCTCCTATTGATAGAATTGTTGTATGAAATTTTTTTTTGTGGTAAAATCAAATCCTGTCCATTTGGTTTATCTTCTACTAAGCATCTTAGCAAGTTACCCAAACTCATATTCACCACCTCCGCTTTTCCATCAGTCTGTGGATGGTGAGTAGAATTGAACTTAAAATATTTCTTCAACTTCTTCCATAGTGTTCTCCAGAAATAACCAACAAATTTGGTATCTCTATCTAAAACTATACTCTTCGGTAGACCATGTAGTCTCACCACCTCTCTAAAAAACAACTTTGCAATATGAACAACATCACTAGTCTTATGACACAAAATGAAATGTTTCATCTTTGAAAATCTATCCACCGCCACAAATATGGAATCATTCCCTCTCTACATCCTCGGTAATCCAAGGAAAAAATCCATACTAATGTCCTCTCATGGCCTATCAAGTACAAGTAATGGTTGATACAATCCAGTATTCTGACTTGTTCCCTTTCATCATCTGACATACTCTACAACTTTGTACAAACTTCTTCACATCTTGTTGTAACTGTGGCCAATAATAATTCTCACTAACAAGAGCAATGGTCTTATCTCAACCGAAATTCCCAACCAATCCTCCACTATGCTTCTCCTTGATTAAATTATCTCTCATAGAACTCCTTAGAATGCACAATTGGCTTCCTCTAAACAACATTCCATCTTGGATTAATAAATCCAACCATCTTGTCTTATCCAATGTACCAGGTTCCAAACAAGCCTTCAAAGCTTCTACAAAGTCTGGATCTTATGGATACAAACTCTTGAGTTCATTGAACCCAACAACCTCTATATTCATCTCTATTACAAATTTTTCCTTCTACTTAAGGCATTTGTAACTCTGTTTGACCTTCCACTCCTATGCTTCAAAACAAAAGTATAAATTTGCAAAATATCAACCCATTTTAAGTGCCTTTGATTTAAATTTCCTTGACTATTGAGATACTGCAAAGCTTGGTGATTAGTATATTAAAAAAATTCTTTTGGAAACAAATAGTGTCTCCATTTCTTCAAAGCCTAAACTATAGCATAAAACTCTTGATCATAGATAGAATATTTCTTCTTAGCATGATTCAACTTCTCACTAAAATAGGCAACAGGCTTACCTTCTTAACTCAAAACAACTCCTATGGCAGTGCCACTTGCATCACAATCTACCTAAAAGACCTTATTGAAATCTAGAAGTGTCAAAACAGGTTGCTTTGTAACTTTCTTCTTCAACATATCAAAACTTTTGGATTCTCTTGTAGTCCACTTGAACTCTTTTCTATCTCCTCTCATTGCTTCAGTTAGAGGTGCACAAATACTACTGAAATTCTTAATAAACTTTCTCTAGAAACTTTCTAAACCATGAAATGATCTTACCTTTGTAACACTCTTCTGGGTAGGCCATTCAATGATATCTCTCAACTTATTTGGGTCCATTTTAAGACCCTCTGTTGAGACAACAAATCCCAGATACACCAATTATTTCTTCACAAAGCTACATTTCTTCAAATTAATCAGCAACTTCTCCTCCATTAGCTTCTCAAAAACCTTTCTGATATGCATCAAATGCTCCTCCAATGTCTTGCTAAAAAATAAAATTTCATCCAAATAAACAATGGAAAATTTACCCAAAAACTCTTTCAGTACCTCATTCATGAGCCGCATGAAGGTTCTCGGTGCATTAGTTAGCCCAAAGGGCATGACTAACCACTCGTACAAGCCCTCTTTGGTCTTGAATGTTTTCTTCCATTCATCCCTTTCTCTAATCTGAATTTGGTGATAACCACTCATCAAATCTATCTTCGTGAAGTACTCGGCTTCACTCAAAAAATCATGATGTCATCCATCCTTGGCAAGGGAAATCTATACTTGAAGATGATCTTATTCATGGCTTTGGAATTTGTACACATCTACCATTCCCCATCCTTCCTTGGTGCTAGTACTATAGGTATTGCACATGGACTCAAACTCTCTCTGATCAGTCCCTTTCGCATTAACTCTTGCACTTGTTTGTTCAACTCTTCACTCTCTTTTGGAGTCATACGATGAGATGCCTTATTTGGAAAACTAGCTCCAAGAATCTGGTCCATCTAATGGCTAATCTTTCTTGCTGGAAACAAACCTTTAGGTACATTATTAGAAATAATAGCTTGAAACTCATTCAACAAATCTAAAACCTTTATAGGTACCTCAGTAGTATCTTCTTTATCAACTCTAGGGATCAATGCAAAACACTTATGCTCACACCTCATACCTTCTAGGAACTTTCTTTCATCAGCCAAACAATTTTTTGCATTACTACATACCTTTTCCTTTGCCTCTTTCAAGGGATTCAACTTATGATGAACTCCATCCTTTGTCAAAGAATAGGTGTTGGCATTTCCATCATGTACTACTTGTAAAACCCCATCCCGCAACCTAGAGGATGATGCAACACTGCAGAAGCACTTGACTATTTTTTTTCTTAAAAAGAGTAACAATGACTCTAACACATACATCCTCTAGGCCACGCAACGTGTCTACATGTGAAATTCCAAACTTACAAATTATTCTAAAACATAGTACACGGAAATAACTCATGATAACAACATACAACAAAGCATTAATCCATTGCAAATTAAGTCTAACACATAGAAATATAATAAGCATATTTCCATAGATACAACGCCATATAAACCAAATATAACCCATTTAATCCAACAATAAATAAATCATACTTAAAGTTACAATTACATCACAAGGGTTCTCCTCGATACAAATGAGGATTACAACTACATAGTGTCCACAGTTACAATGAGAAAGAGAAGTACAAATCCATAAAACCACATGATTTCCTCAAACAAGAAGATCCTGCCATCACAAACAGGATGAGAACTCAACAGTGTAAGGTGCACACCACCCAACCATATGGTACCCATAGGCCCAACCCCCATGCTAGGAGATAGTAACAGGTAACCAAGAAAACCGACTACCTCTAACATAGGAAAAGTACAAAACTACACTGTACCAATAAATACAAACATAGGGTTGCATTGCTTCCAGAATCACAGAATCAAGAACAACCACTGTACAAAACAAATGACTATTGTCATAGGAGGAGTGTCATCACAAAGGTTGCATTGGTTATCCTAAGGAGATCTTCCTAGGTCTTGGCCCCCATCTTGGGTTATCCTGGTAACCTCTTACGAACTCTGACCCCACATGCACACCAATGCGGAATCGATTATTTTTCGAGAAGACAAGATAACGATCTTTCCATTCTAGGCCTTTTCGACTCATCTCAAGTCTAACACAAGCCCTTTAGCCAATGAGCGAAGCTAATTATCAAGTTAAATATGTTAACTACCCATTCCCCTAAAGTAGGTTATTTAATTTCCACTGATTACACTGACTTCCACATGAGTTACCCTGGGACCACTTTGTGTCTTGACCCTCATTGAAAGCCACTCCCCTATCGACAACACAATAAGTCATTCTACACCCAAGGGTAGACAGTGCACAAACTGATAATAACACAACACAAGAGATAACACATCCCTACAGATGTCCAATATTGAATCCAACTACATGCACTACCCAAGGAAATTTCAAGGCGACTAACAGAAATAACAACCCTGTCACAATTATAATCTAGAAGACTTATATTTTTTCTACAAGAAATATTCCCCACCGTGCCCAATTACATAACACTAGAAATTAAAATAAACAATCTCAGGTAATTAAAAGCACTATTATTTGAATTTCCTAAATCCAAAACAATCAATAGCGCATATCTAAAATACACCATTTAAACATAATTCCTATTTATAGGTCAATAATGAATTTAAACTAAATGATTACTTTCAGTTCACAACTACTCATATGCTTTTCAAATAATCATTGTATTACTCACACATTAAATAAATATATTTAATATGTATATATATAATTATATATCTACATATTAATATATTATTCAATTATAAAATTAATTATAATTTTCCCAAATTCCATTTTAAAATAATTACAATACAATTTCCAACAATATATCTTATATAATATATATATATAGATTTATAACATATATATATATATATATATATATATTTTTTTTTTATTTCCTAACAATACTAATTAAAAGCCCAACTCAAAAAATAAATGAACACACAATACGATATCCATGTGGCATCTATAGATGTATGAGGTTGTACTGGGTGCGTTGGCCACAACTACACCCACATGTGGGGTGTGTTGTGGGTGAGCAACGCTGAGCACAGCCTCCCATAGCGTACCTCCCATATGGGCAATTGTGGGAGCAACCCCCAACCTCCCATATACATGCATTCACTGTGTTTTAAAAACAAACGCATATATATATATTTTTATGAACAATTTCACCAGTATTTACAAAATTTTCCATACGACGATTTCTTACAATTGAAATTATAGTGGTTTAAAATAAATTTAACATATTTATATAATATATATATATATGTATGTGTACATATACATTTCAATATATATGTACATATATATATATATATAAACAAATTCAAACAT
This sequence comes from Sequoia sempervirens, assembly GCA_007258455.2. NCBI lineage: Eukaryota > Viridiplantae > Streptophyta > Pinopsida > Cupressales > Cupressaceae > Sequoia > Sequoia sempervirens. The sequence continues at coordinate 84,624 of VDFB02323802.1, read as the reverse complement.
TGATTCAAATTTGGCAAACAAATTACATAGAAGAAGTTTTCTATAGGAAAACTCAAAGATTTTGTTTTCCCAAACAATTAAAAGAAATTGAGAACCCAAAACACAATGAATTTCTTTCTATAAAGATCTATAATTTCCTTTTTTTTCAATCTATTTCAAATGATCAAATTAAAATAGAGGACTTAAATTGTTTTCTATAGAGGTTTAATTTTCACAGCAATCATTTTAAAGAAAAACCAAAAGCTTCTACAATAATGAAAATTTCTTTCTAAACTTTTCCAATTTGCATTATAGTAATATAAACAACTCATTAAATTCAAAATTCACAAAAACAATAAAGGAACTTGTTCAAAAAGAACTGTTGCCTCGAGAATTGTTGTCGAGCTCTCTGTAACTTCAAATTGCCAATGTTGCCAAAGCTTCCTCCAATAAAATTGCCACTTTCCAGAACACACAATAAACCACAGCCAAGAATTCTACAACAAGATTCTAAAATAAAACTCAGACAGATCCACAATTTCCTCACAATTTTTCCCCAAAACCAAAACCTTTCCGTGAAAACAACTTCCTTTCCTTTTCTCAATTTTTCCTCCGAGAATAAAATTGTAACAATTAGATAACCAACTTCTAACTTACAATTATCACCACAAAATATATTTTCCCTCAACCACCACAGATATTTTCCAACCACATGCATTTAAAAATTAACAATTCATATATTTCAACAAATTTAAATAATCTTATTTATTTAATTCCCATTAATTAAATAATTAAAATCATTTAATAGCATAACTAAATTAAATTTATTTATTCTAAATTTTTCACATCAATAATACCATAAATGAAATACTTAATCAAACACACATTTTAATCTACAAAATTAAACTTACACAATAATAAAATACCCAGAACAACAAGGGTAAGGAATACAACCAAGACTCAAACTGACGACACATTGTACTAGGGTAAAGGTATGACAAGGTATCCCGTTACTATCTCCCAATCATTACTGTTGAGTAGTGGACATGCTCAGACCTATGAAACCAAGTGAAGCCATTGTCTTGTACCTACAAACCTACAACACAAGCAAGAGTCGTACATGTATACAAATAGTAATTCAAACACATCATGAAGAGAGAATCACGGAAATCACAGGGCACTCACAAGCGAGTGATGCAATACCATTCTCTTCACCAATACAATGTCACATCAACTGGAGAGATAATATATCAATTAAACTACAATAAGCATATATAGTAATGTCATCACAACTACGCATCTATGCAATCATAAAGCATATTAAACATAATCACCATGCATATAATGTATCATCACATCCATATAGTCTATCATCACTCCACTGTCAGCGATAGAACAACCATAACATAAAATAAGGTCTAAAAAAGTATTTGAGCTATCAAGAAAAACATAACAAAATGGAGGGGTGTCACACTACTCGTCGATCAAACTGCTATGGTCTACCTAACAACAAATGAAAAACATCTATAGACATAATATCACACAATACCTCATCATGGTAATTTCCAATCTTGAACTTTACCAAAAAGAAATTCATTTACCAAAGCTTTATGGTCGTTTTGCAACCAAGCAATTCGTTATGGATTTGGATGCCTTCTTCTCTCCAACTGCAACTTACTAACCATCTCTTCTTAAACAAGGTTATCAATACTACCTCCATCAATAATAACATTGAAAACTTTACCTTCACACTTACATCTGGTGTGAAACAAATTCTTCCTTTGAGTTAGTTCTTTTTCCTTGTTCAACAAGGCTCTTCTATTAACAAGAACCTCTCCTCTTTCTGCATCCTCAGAATGTGAAGACTTAGCACCTTTGTCTATATGTACAACTTGTGCATTACCCTAAAGTCTTCTATTTGTCCTTCCTTGATGTTAAGGATACTCATAATATGCCATATGCCCTTCTTCTCCATATTGGAAACAAGTTCCATGAAAGCCTCCTCTCCCTGGTCCTCGCCCAGATCTTCGTCTTCCTCTTTGGTCTCCATTATTTTGATCACGAGGATGATAGGTGTTATCTCCTTTTTGGTTTTGGCTACTACTAGATCCTTCACCCTTCTTTTGATCTTCATTTCGACCTCCATATGACTGTCCACTAGTCCTTCCACTACGACCTCCACCTCTTTGCTTACTTCCAAACCTTCTATTCAACTTCTCTTCTACCTTCAAAGAAAAGTGATATTCATCTTCAATGGTAGACATTCTTACCAGACTTAGTTCTTCTTGAATGCTCGACTTCAACCCATTTATGTAACAAAAAACTTTCTCCTTGTTGGCCTTAGAATGACCTATTTTGATTAGGATTCGATAGAATTCTTCTATATACTCCTTAACAAATTTTCCTACTTGTTTCAACCCTTGCATCTTCTTCAACAAATCCAACTCATAGTCCCTAGGAATGAATTGTCTTTTCAATTTTTCCACCACCCAATCTCCTCTTGTTATTTTCTCTTTTCCTCTTCTATTTCTTTCCAACTAGACTTCCTTCCACCATATGCTAGCATTTCTTTTCCTATCTAGGTCTTCTATTTCCTCATACTCAAAATACTCTTCCATGTTATTGATCCAATCGATCAGCTCCTCTGGATTTAGGTTTCCAAAAAAAATAGAAAATTTTATCTTTGGCCTCTTTCTAATCTTGGAAATGGCACTAATCAATCTAGCTTCTCTAGGATCCATTACATCTTGTGCTTCCTCTTCAAATGGCTCCTCATCTTCAACCTCATCCTCACTTTCATCTCTTCTTCGGACATCAGCTCCCTTAGGTAGCTCCTCTTGTAGTGCTTGAACTTGTCTCTGGAGGGCTCTAAAACCCTCTTTTGTTACCCCAACATTTCTTCCACCACAGTTTCTTCATGGAGGAATCTTTTCTCACATACCCACAACCACAAGTCCTGGTGCAAATTGCCTCACGTTTGGTGATTTGTTTACACACTTAGGAAAGCCTGCTCTGATACCACTTAATGAAGGGTACTCCCCTTACAATCTAAAACTCACAAAAAATAATAGATAATGGCACAAACAAAATGCAAGAAGGAAAGCAAATATTTTCTATTATCACTAAAATGAAAATGAATTACAACATTATATTTTCCATCACATGGGCTTTTTTATTACATAAATCTACAAATCTGCAAATCAGAGCCATCGTCTATGCTACTCTGGCCTCCCTTCTGTAGTCCCTATTTACATCCTTTATTTGGAAGTTGTAACCACCCTAGAATCTTCTAGAAAGTGTAACTTCCTCAAGAAGATATTTTGAAATTTTATTAATTTTGGTAGTACAACTTCATTGGGTCATAACTTTTGATCTAACTGTCGAATTTTCTATTATAATACCTTTTAGGAAAGTTCTTGAGAAATATTTCACCTTCATTTTCCACCAATTTTTAGGCCCATCTAGAGCCTCTAAGTTCCTCAAAATTAACCCTGAAGATTTTACTAGGATTTTAGAAAATTAAAATTTTAATATCTCTCAAATGACAAATGGTATTGAATTGATTTCTTCACCATTGGCTTCAATTTACCATTTTGGGGGTCTGTGTAAGGTCTCGTGTCCAATTGTGCATAAATGCAAACTTACTAAAATAGTAACCCTTCCAAATTTAGCCCTTTTTAAAAATAAATAACATTTTTTTTGGGTGATGCAAGATTGCTCTTACACCCTGGATGCTCCTTCATCACATTCACTGCCTAAATAATTTCTTCTATTTTCTTGATCCATACCCACTTCACCAATCAAAAACTCCACACTCAACATGATTACTCGTAAGCAATGCATCTACTTTCATATAACATTTTTGTCTTCTAATTCAATGTCTCCACTCCTAGAAACCACCCCTCATTTCTATCACTTTTATATACAAACACACTAGTGCAGGAGCTCACAGGTGAATGAGCAATCAACACAAACCAAAAAAAATTGATTTGTTTATTGTATTTTTTATTTTGGTTTGTTTGAATTTTGTTTTGGTAATTCCCAATTTTGGTAGCCATTTCATGATCAAAATTTAGGAATTCAATTTTCACCTCGTGGATAGCTTCAACATACACTAGCAATGTTCTTAAAAATTTCTTGATGAATTATTTGCATATGATTTCATTCTCTCTTATTTGTAGGGATGTGAACTCCATCTTGCATTGTTCTACTTATTATTTTATCACTTGAAAGATATCATTGACTCTGGTGAATTATGAGATTAAAATACAAATGCTTCATTTGAATAAGTTTATGAATGCAAATAAAAATAGGGCACCAACAGTTAATTGGAAAATTTCAAAAGAAATTTTCAAATGGAGAAAATGTTAACTGAAGGAAATCTGTTCATATCCAGTAAGAAGACAAAAAAAGTGGTGAATGAAGGGTCACAGCTAAAATCTACAGAAAAGGAAAACAATTTTAATAAAAAAAAATTGGAGAGGATTTGATGGGACAACTGTAGTATTGAACTTGACCATGTTTAAGTTTTAAAAATTTGCATATTTCAAAAGAAAAGAACAGAGGTTGAAGCGGTTGCACAAGGGTGAATTGGCGTTGTGCCAATGAAATGGCATATTTACTATTTTATAGTGCAGATTGGGGAAACACATGAGAAAAGAAGAGAGTGTGCCATTAGCTTGAAGACAAATAAAATTGCAGATTGAAATTGCTAGTGGAGGGGGTGCGATTAGGAGCAAGGCAATTTGGGAGTTCAATAAAAATATAATGCATGACGAGAAAGAAAAAATAAAATGAGGTGGGTGTAGGAAAAACCAAAGTAGCTGGGAATTGGTATTAAGTTTGAAAATGTGTAATTTCAAGCTAGAAAATGGTAAATCAATTTGTGAGATTTTAATTGTGAAAAAAAATATAGGTGTATGGTGGTTATAGTTTTGGATTTGAAAATTGAATTTGCATCCTTGTAATGTTGAATTGGGTTAAACAAGAGACAAATAGAATTTTTGAAAGTGAGTTTCGATAGTAAAATTATCAATTGAATCGTGTGTTCGTAATCTATGTTTTTGAATAAATTTTTAATTTGGGGTAAAGAATTTTCCAATCTAGTTTGTTCTTATGTTATGTGAAATTCTAGAGGGGAGGAACCCCTCTTGCATCAATTGGTACCGGAGCGGGTAGTCCTGAGAGTGGAGAGGATCTACTAGGACCTATGGTTGTTGTGTGAATAGATTGTCAACCGTGAGGCAGTTTGCACTTAGAGGAAAGTGTGTGAAGCGGTAGAGAGGAAGCTCATGGGGTTTTTGTAGGTAAGAGGAGTCTTGAGCAATGAGGGAGCTTGATGTCTAGAATGCGTGTGATTGCAAATTGCACGAGGTGAGATTGCAATAGGAGATATGGATTGGGTCGTGAGGAGGCCCGTGCAGATACTATTTTGGTAGTAGTTTTGGGATTAAGTGGAGGATGAGATGTTTGAAAAAAATGGGACGGATAGTTTTTGAATAAGCAGGGAAGATCGAGGCGAGGTTTGAAAAGTTGGAAAAGAATGTTGGGAAAAGTGAGAGGAAAGTGATAAAGATGAGTGAGAAGAAGAGCAAGAATAGCAGCCCGATATGGAAAGAGGAAGAGGTAGCCCCTATCGAAACAAATGAAGAATTTGTAGCAAAGACATGCCATAAAGAAAGGACTGAGGTGAATAGCGAAGAGATCACAACGAATAGCGAAGGTGAATCAGTTTTGTTTGCTCAATTGTTGGAAATTAAAGAAGAATGGATGTTGAAGTAGCAAAAGGAGAAGGAAAAAAGTTGAAGCTGTGAAAAAAGATGAGGTAAATCAATTTTGTGATGTTATTTTGGTTTCAAATGAGATGGTAGTGAGATGGATAAAGGACACGAGCATGTTGTAGATACTACATATTTGTTAGTAGAGATTGTTAAGGATGTTGCAAGTTTTTTTGGTAGAGGTGGATGGTTAGAGGTAGTTTTGAACCCATGAAGGAGGAGAGAAGTGTAGAAAGTATTTGGTGGAGGAGGTCGGGCTTTGGTGGGAATAATTCCATGACAAGGGGGGAAAGGAGGAAGATGTTGTGTTGTTGCAGGGAGATGTGTGTTCTGGCATGGTGCTAGAAAAAGAGGAAGAAGAGCTAATTTTGAGCACAAGTTTTAGTGAGGGAGTTCATTGCAAGTTGGTTGTGACTTGGAAGAGTAATTCGACTACTCGACTCCACCATTGTGAGCCTATGCTTACAATCTTTCTACCTGACATGTCTAGTGTAGGAGCACACAAGTGAATGAGCAATCAACACCAACCAAAAAAAAAATGTTGATTTGTTTAAATCACATTTTTTATTTTGGTTTGTTTGAATTTTATTTTGGTAATTCTCATTTTTGGTAGCCATTTCATGATCAAAATTCAAGAACTCAATTTTCACCTCATGGATAGCTTTGACATACACTGGCAATGTTCTTAAAAATGTATTAATGAATTATTTGCATATGATTTCATTCTCTCCAATTTGTAGCAATGTGAACTCCATCTTGCATTGTTCTCCTTATTATTTGATCACTCAGAAGATATCATTGACTTTGGTGAATTATGAGATTAAAAAATGCTTCATTTGAATATGTTTATGAATGCAAATAAAAATAGGGTGTCAACAGTTAAGAGGAAATTTTAAAAAGAAAATTTTAAATGGAGAACATGTTAACTGAAGGAAATCTATTCACTTCTAATAAGAAGAAGAAAAAAAGTGGTGAATGAAGGATCGCAACTAAAATATACATAAAAGGAAAAAAAAATTAGGAGGGGATTTGATGGGACAACTAGAGTATTGAACGACCATGAACTTAAGTTTTAAAAAATGCAGATTTCAAAAGAAAAGAACAAAGGTTGAAGGGGCTACGAAAGGGTGAAACGGTGTTGTGCCAATGAAATGGCATATTTACAATTTTAAAGTGCAAATTGATGCAACATGTGAGAAAAGGAGAGAGTGCACCATTAGTTTGAAGATAGATAAAATTGCATATTGGAATTGCCAATAGAGGGGACACGATTGGGAGCAAGACAATTTGGGAGTTCAATAAAAGTATAATGCATGAAGAAAAAGAGAAGAGAAAATGAGGTGCCCATATAGGAAAAAACAAAGTAGCTGAGAATTGGTATTAAGTTTGAAAATGTGTAGTTCCAAGCTAGAAAATGGTAAATCAATTTGTGAGATTTTAATTGTGAAAAAACAATAAAGGTGTATGGTGGTTATAGTTTTGGATTTGAAACTTGAATTTGCATCCTTGTAATGTTGAATCGGGTTAAACAAGAGACAAAAAGAATATTCAAGTGAGTGTTGGCGGTAAAATTATAAATTGAATGTTGTGTTTGCAATCTATGTTTTTGAGTAAATTTTTAATTTGGGGAATTTCCATTGTAGTTTTTGTTTATGTTATGTGAAATTGTAGAGGGGAGGACCCCCTCTTGCATCACACACTAATAGTGAAATAATATATTATATATATATTACTCATGTGTGATCCTCATTAGATATATAATTATTATTTATTTAGTATGGATTGTTGCAGTCTTATTGTCCTAGTCACAAGAGCATCTCTTTTAATGATCCTCTTTCAATGTAACAAGAAAAATTCATGTCACTCCAATTTCTCAATATGATGTAGAATCCATAAAGAAAATGAAATATTTTGTAATTTTAAACATTTAGAAATGTGTAATTTTTTATCCTATCTTATACAACATTTTTACCTATCATTGGTTTTTTGGCTTATTATTATTATTATTATTATTATTATTATTATTATATAACCTCCTCATAGACTAGTGTAGTAAGCATTTCTTCTATCTCAGTTTATTTTCATTTGGAATCAAATCTTAATCAACCTTGGAAATTAGGTTGTTTTGAGTGGGTATTGTGCATAGAAATTTCAAAAAATATAGCAAGCATGTGTCCACATTAGAGATGGAAATATTTATTAACATATTTTTAAATACATATAGCCATGAGAAAGATTTATTTCAAAATATAGATTACAAATATATTCACATATACAAATGCCAAAATAAAAATAAATCACGCATATGACATAATGGCCATGGTATCAAATGGAACGTCCCATTCATTAGAACACATGTAATAATAATAATAATAATAATTAAATAATATAAATGTTAGGACTTGTGATGTGTATGACATACCTAATCCTAAAAAAAAAAACCACACATTTGACATCTAGAATAAGAAAACTATTAAGGATTGTATGAAATGAGTCCTATAAATATAAATATGCTAGAGGAATATATGCTAAAGTGGTTATAGTGAAAAAACATGGAATATACAAAATATGGATTTTCTATAGTTTTAATGGACTTGTCATCCTACATGGAGACTAGTTAATTTTAAGTGACCTTCAAACTAGTATATTGACCAATTTAAGATAAGTTTTCTTATCTTAGAACTAAGACTAATCTCTCAATTTTTAGATTTTTATTGGGTCATTAACTCACTAATTTTTTGTTCTAGTGCTTTTACGGGATTTTACTAACTTCCACTATGTTGTCACATAGGATTGTATGTGCATTGAATTAGGGGAAAAAAATAGACAAATTAGTGATTTTGGTTGTAACACAATTGCATTATTGAAAAATTAAAAATAATGCAATTACATTTTGTAGAGCACAAATTGCAATCATATTTTATGTTCTATAAAATAAGAGCACTTTTTATAAAGCTTAAATAAATAAAAAATCCTACCTCTCATACATAGTCATAACTAAGAGAGAAGAAGAATGTGATTTGCAAAATTCAATCATGTCCCAAGTTTTTTAGTAATTCCATGTCAAAGGAGAGTTATTAGGATATATTTTTCATCTTTATTAATCAAAACCATGTTTGCATTTTCTAAAATTTGACTATTTTGGAATACATTTCTTATATGTTGTTTTCAAATACTAGTCAGGTTATAAATCCTAACCCCAAAATTAATGTAGATGAAGAAATATCTTAAGATATCCTGGTATCACCCCGGTCTCCTCCTACGCTTCTAAAAACCCTAGGGAAATCAAGAAAAAGTATGAGAGTATTTGAAACAAAATAAAATTTAACTTGTAGAGTTACTTTTAGCATTGAATGCATCTATAGGAAACCTACACCATACATCACTTGCTCCACCATTGGAAGTGATGATGAAGCATGTTAAAGTTTGATCACAAATCAAATTGATCAATAAAAAACTCATAAATATTTATGTCACCAATTTTATGTGACAAATTTCTCTTATAATAAAGTAAAGAAAAAAGACATAATAAAAGTCAAAATTTGTTCTTTTAATTGATCCTGAAACTATGCATCCCTTCTAGTGAATTTGAAGAGAATTCCAATTCATTATTTGATCATTATTGATATTAAAAAAATAGAATAGGTGGTGGATGGTTGTTGACCAATCTTAATAGAATAAATATGAGGTGCCATTGTACTTTTTGAGAAAAAATTATTGTGAGCTTTTCCTTCATGAAATTCATAATTATTTTGATATAAAGGAGTTTGAGGGCAGAGGTGGAGGCTTTACCCAAGATAGAATAGGAGATTTTCAAATAACAAACCTTCAATGAAGACCACTAATTAAAAATTATATACATCATGTGAAGATACCATTAGGACCAAGGAGACTATGAAGGTGTAGACTGTCTATACAATTTCTAGCCTCATGGAAAACCTTATATAGCATGGGATCATCCCACAATAATGGGTTACACTTTTTGGACAAGAAAATTTTAGAAGGAAGTTACAATTTTAAAACTACCCTCAAATGTTCAAAGGTTTTTGTTCGAATGAAGGTACCTTCAAGTGAAGGTATGTCAAAATGTACCTTCACTCAAAGGTGGATATTTAATGGAAAACATTCAAGGAGATAAGAGAAAAAGGAAAGAGAACTTCAAAGGGAATAGAGGAGTGAAGTTTAGGGTCATCGATTGGCATTGAGGCATTTTGGAGAAGGGGCATATAGTGTGTGTCCAACTCAGTCTACAACTTGTACACTCAAGAGTCTCTTGGCCAAGCTTGTGTTATTTATGTCGTGAAGGCAAGTTGGTTTTTATGTAAGAATTGGCTTCCTCTAAGGGTTCTTCCTTGTTGTGGAGAGCTAGGACCCATAGCTATTCCTTTGAGTGTTGGATAGTAACCTCTCCATGATTTACATATATGTGTTAATAGATTGCATTTGTATTCATTCTTTAATGTTTAATGATATATTTATTTACACTACACATGTTAATTCTTATTATTTTAATAAATAATATATTTTTATTTATTGAGTAAATTAGAGATGTATTTAAATTTATCTATTTGGGAAATAGTTAGATCACAGATTCAAGCTATAGAGGCTTCTTTACTAAGAGAATATTCTCCTAATGGGTGGAAACATATGTCATCAAAAACTCCAAGATAATAATTTTTTGGTAAAATTCTTGGGCCAAGTTACACACACTGAAATAGAGAGAAAGAGAGAACAAAAAAGATATGTTCCAAATATCTTGTTGAAAATTTAGGACTTCTAGTAAAAATATATTTGGTGAGTGTAAGGCCAGCTTACACATCCTTTGCCAACATCCTCCATGATAGCTTTCCATGCAAATTGTGTAAGCTTGAAAAGGCACATGGAGGAAGTTATATTTTCTTTTTATTTTGGTTTTATTTCTTTTGTTCAGATAAACATATTCAATGGAAATGGCTATACCACATATGCACTACACAAACCATAGCTTAAAACTTTTCCCTATGTCAATATACACAGATTTTAAGGAACCTACACAAACATTTATCAATATAAACACATATAAAATGTTTTTTTTTTCCAAAATAGAAAGGTGCAAGTTTGTTCCATAGAGTATGGGGTGAACATTCCATTAAAATTATCTAGAGTGAATATGCCACTCCATATAATACGTTCTACAACAAATTTGAGTAACTTTAAGTAGTATATATATATATATATATATATATATATATATGATTATAATGATGAATTTTGCATTATCATGTCAATTCCCATTTAGTTTGGGTGTATTTTGATAGAATTTCAAAGTAAAACTATATATCAACTAGTAGCACACTCTTGTGCTAAGTTTTTCTCATGACCTAGAATAATAACACGAGATCACTAGATTATTTAGTTAACCTAAATTTATATAAAGAGATTTTATTCTCAAAAAAATATATAAATAAAGGAATATATATACACACACACACACACATCATTCACAAGGTAATGCAATTATTCAAATACGAGAATTCAAAATTTGTAATCTTAATCACACAAATGCAACCTAACTAATGAGTCTAAGTGAGAGTGTGTATTGATTCCATCATGACAGGTTACCTCCACTAGATAGAACTTTTTCCTCAATGATACTCTCTCTCTGGCCTAAGAGAGTGTCATTAGTTCCTATCAAATTAGATTAATTAGTAATCAACATCATAATCATTCTTAATTATTCTTTAGAAGGAACTTAACATAATCAAACTGTCTTGCCTAATTGTTTGTTATTTAACAATTAACACATAATAATTAAATAATTTAGGCTAAATAAAGATGATGTGATAGGTGTCCTCATGAAAGGGAAAAATAATTTTACAATAGATCACACAAAACAAATTCAATTAGTTTGAAATTTTGGTGCAAATTATCAAAGCCTAGATCTCACTTCCAAGAATAAATATCCAAAAAAAAATTGATTTGTAGCCTTAGGAACAAATTTGGTAGAAACACTAATTTTGTAATAAATTGTAAAATAAATAACAAATTTTTTTTAAAATTATTGTACCTTACAAGGAATTAGATCTAACTTCCCAAATAAAAATCAAGGGTAAAAGTACAAAGTTGTGTCACACCTTTTTAAAGGAAACAACCAACACTAATCTAATTTTTTAACTTCAATCACTAGAAAGTGACATATATGTTTTGAATTTTGAAATGATGTAGACTAATGAAAAGTATATTTTTAGTGTATTTTATGTTTGTAATTTTAAAAAAAATTGAATATAGGTTATCTATAAAATAGACACTATAATTTAGTTGTTGATAAAATGCTGAAAAAAGAAACTAAATGAGACATCACTCTTTATGTTGTAATTTTTCTTCCTTTCAATTTTTTTGTGTATTTATAACTTGAAACTTTAGCGCATGGATTTTTTTTTTTCACATTTTGATTAAAATATGAAGTAAATATTAAAGTTTACATGCAATAAAAACATGATGGTATCCATTAGACATCACCTTTTGTTTTAACTATTTAACTAAAATAGAATAAAAATTATATTATCATGGCATGGAATCTTTTCTCTAATGATTCATATTTTTTCACTTTTTTAAAATAAAATTGAATATTTTTTCTTGACAAGATAATCAATCTTATATTTTAGTGTCGATAACCTATTTTTAGTATTTAAATAAAAAAATTAATTATAAAAAATAATTAAAATTATCAAAATTTTATATTTTTTAAAACTATATTTTTAGATCTTCAAAAGTTTTTATTTTTTATTTTTAAAATGTTATTTATAAGAGTAGGGGTTGTTGAAACATCAATTTTTTTGAATGATTTGACTTTTTGATAAATTGGCTCCAAAGTGGTACAAAATATGTATTTATGGGACACTTTCAGTTGGAAAATTTGTGGCCCATATCTTACTTAACTAGATCCATATGTTTGACCAAAATTGATTTTTAATTGAAAATTTTAAAATTCACTAGTTTTGATAAGTTGGCCAAAAGTGTGACATAGGTTTGCACTTTAGCCCCTAAGAATTTGAATTATTTATAGCCTTGGAAGTAAAATTGGTGAAAACCCTAATTTTATAATAACTTATTGAAAACAACTTCAATTAAAATCAAATTAGAACTATAAGTGGATCAATGCGTGATAGTTCAACCCTTTAGAATTTAAGAAAAAAATCATTGATATGCAACCTTGGGGGAAATTTTGTAGAAACTATAATTCTACAATAACTTCTTGAATTATGCTTCAAGTGTCCTCAATATATATTGTAGTAGCTTCAATATATCCTTGAAAACACTTAAAAATTAGAAAAAAATTCACCAAAAATAGAGAGATATGTGCTTCCCAAAATGACCTCCAAAATTTTAAAAAAATTCTCAAGAACCTCTTGGCCTAATAGTGTCAAGTTCATGCTCTAATACGACTTGTAATGAAAAAATTGCATAAAGGGAAAAATGTGATGAAAATAATTGATAATAATTTAGCACTAGTATAGATATCTTAAATGCATCTATCTAAAAAATGTTGAGAGGTATCTATCTAAAGTTATTTTATTTACTTAAGATTGCCTTGGAATGATTTATTTAACACATACATGGACACAAATTTTATTGTAGTTACATTGTTTATAATTTTATTTGTGTTTTCTATTTTTAGTTTGGTTAATTATTTAATTATTTAAATTTTATATCTTCATTCAACTTGTGCCCATCAAAATTTCAACTATAATTAACAAATTAAAAAATCTTCCAAATTAACAAATCAAAATATTTTTTGTCTTGACTAAAAAATAAAATAAAAAGTGATTAACCTTTAAATTTAAATTTAAAAAAATTATAGGCCTTTCATTATATATGTGTGTGTGTGTGTGTGTGTTTTACATGTTACCTATTTTGAAAATATTATGTTTATCATTGAATATTAATATTTTGACATGTAAATGATTGTCAAATTTAAGATAAAAAAGTAAGAGCTTTTTGTTAACACACTCATGCCATTACACTCCATTGTTTCCATTGTAGAATGTATCTTGGTATTAATAATAAGTTTCTTCAATGGGGAAAATCTCCAAAAGCCTCCAAGAAGAACACAAATTGCAATATGATGATAATAAACTAACCACTAGTTTTTGTATATACCTTTCTTATAACTTTGATGTCACCTAGATTGAGTTGGATAAATATTAAAATAAAAATATAATAGTAATCATATAACTTAACTAAGAGTTAAGATAGACACTTGGCCAACTACTCATAACCATGTGCACATTATAGGATTTTAATTTTTTTAAAAGAGCGGTAAAAACTTTATTAGAAAATTAGGAAACAATACAACTAATGACAAAAGATGGTGAGGATTCCCCACAGGAATCCCAAAAAGGCCAAATTGCATATTCTTATCCACCAAAATAAGCTTTTCCAAAGCCAAAACATACTCAGGAGGCAAAAGCCTCCAATCTCACATCCTACCTATCCTCATGCTCAAAAGCCCACTGAGCTAAACAATCAGCCACTCTATCCCACTCCCTAGGAATATGAATATAGGAGATATACTCCAAAGAACTGTTGATCCTTAAAATTTGTTTAACCAATAAAGTTAGTTACCAACTCACTCCCTCCACCCTTTGTTTATTTACCAAATCAACAACTATATGTGAATCAAATTCACAGATAATTTTCCTCCAACCAAGGGAGTAGCCTCTTTCCACAACATCAAGATTAGCAAGGGCCTCCATAAGATTATTAGAATGATTCCCTTTATAAATAGAGAAGAAAAAAACACTATCACAAACACTATTTTTCCAACACCACCTATCCCAACATGTCTAGTATTCCCTTGAGAAGAACCATCAGTATTCACCTTCAAAACCACCTGAAGAGGAGAGGACCATTTTCCCTCTCACTAAATTTTTTGTTTGGTATTTCAAGGACCATGACCACCATAGTAACTAGGGCCACCAACCACTAGATTAAAATTATTTATGATAACCACATCACGGGGATCTATCGTTTCAAACAAGTCACATTTTGTAAAGATTGTTTCCTGAACCCGACAAAGGATCTTCTGACATAGTTGAGCCACTGCTAGTTGCACACCCTAAAAATTATTTCTATTCCTTTCTAACCATAACTACCAGATAATTAAGGAATGGCCAATGATCCAAGCAACCTTAAGAAAAGAGATCTGAGTAGGAGGTCTACCCATACTTTCCCAAAAATCAACCAAAGAAACTTGGCATGAACACAAGTATGATTCCAAGCTCCCCACCAAAGGTTCCAAATAGCTCGAGAAAAAGGGAACAAAAAAAAAGGTGAAAGGAGTATTCCTCACTATTATTACAAAGAATGCAAATAGAAGAACCATGAAAACTGCTTCTCCTAAGATTTTTCTAGGTAAGACACCTATTCTAAACAACTAGCCATAAGAAAAAATTGCATTTAGGATAGAAAAATTTGTTCCAAACCTACTTCTACGAAGGCACCTCCAACCTCCCAAACACTTATCTGTCTAGCTCCAGGTAACCCTCAACCATAGAAAGTTTACCCTTTGGAGCAAGCCCCCAAGCTAGAGTATTCCTCTTAGGAAAGGAATTGCACATTCTATCAGCCAAAATCCTAGCAAGCTCAAGACGAGCCTCTTCAATTCCCCCCAATGACCACTCCTATGGAGTCTTCCACTGCACCACCTCCACATGATGCAAAGCTTGCACCACTTTCAAATCTTTTACCTCGCTCCAACCAACACCCAAAAAATTGTTATAAAGGGGAAAAAGATGAGGATATAAAGACACCATAAGGGGTTTCCATCCCATGAATCATGCCAAAAGAGGGCATTCAAACCACTATTGCAAATCCAAAAGAGTCCCTGCTTAATGAGCTTTGCCCCTCTTTTGAGAGTATCCCAAATCATGGACCCCTTCCTCAAAAGGAAACATCAAGGAACATCCATTGCATTAACTCCTCAAAGATAATTAATAGTGAGAATCCTAACCCAACCCTAATCCTGACTAGTACACCATTGCTGATATAACTTAGCAGCTAAAACCTAGCTAATCAATCTCACAGGCTTGATCCCAAGTCCACCATCCTACTTAGGCCTATAAATAGAATCCCATTTGACAAGGCTTTATAATTTCTAAGAAGAAAAATTACTATCCCATAAAAATTGATAGGCAAGGGCATCAAACTCCTAAAGAAAGCACTAGGGGCAACATGCAAAAAGCATCTATGAATAGGAAGGGCTCAAAAAACAAATTTTAAAAGAGTCATGTGCCCAACCGATGAGAGCCATCAAAAATTCTAATGACTCACCCCCTGACAAAACTTATCCAACACATCTTGCCAAAGATCTCTAAGTTGAGAGCCCACTGAAATGGGAATCCCTAGATAGGAAAAAGGGAGGGACCCAATCTGAAATTGAAGATCCCTTTTTTAGTTTCTTCTATTGCAAGCCCAAGGTATGTACCATTCCACTAATCTTCCTAGTATCCAAAGTATCCTTAGGATGAGAAGAAATAGGATCTTTCAAGGCATCAACCCCATTCAAGACCATTGGACCATTAGGATCTGGACCCACGAGAATCTAAGAAATTGTATGTTTGGCCATCAGCTCAACTTGTGCTTCTCCCATGGGAAAGTTTTGAAAACCATTCACTTTGTCTCTATAAAAATCCTCTCCCAAGGACCCCCCACTAAGAGGAAACACAATAGAACACCACTACTCCTAGACTAAGTCCTCCAGAACATCAAACTAGTTGTATCCCTTGTCATATTGCCTATCCTTTAGAGTTCTCTTTAAATATCTCATGTTATTATGGGGTTTAATCAGGATAAAGCCCTCCTTATCGACCCCCTCAATAGCCATAAGATCCTTCCCTTTGAAATTCTTAGAATCTGATTTGGGAGATGAGATAGCCACCCCTTGCCACCCAATTGAAGTGAGGACATTACCTTTGCAAGTGCCCATACTCATGGAAAAACAAATTTTAAATGGAAGAGTTTTGTAAACTAACTGTTGAATCCAAGAATTTGATCCAAGGCATAACTCCAAAGAGTCTAGTAGAGGGCTATTTAAATCTATCTCAACACAATCATGATCATAAATAATTACCTTTTGATCCAAGGTCTATTGAGCTAAGCCTACTGACTTTCCAAGAAGCAAAGTAATCATGTGTAGGGTGTCACTCCTCTAGAACT
Organism: Sequoia sempervirens; assembly: GCA_007258455.2. Taxonomy (NCBI): domain Eukaryota; kingdom Viridiplantae; phylum Streptophyta; class Pinopsida; order Cupressales; family Cupressaceae; genus Sequoia; species Sequoia sempervirens. The sequence goes on along the minus strand of VDFB02323802.1, from coordinate 67,672 downwards.
CCAGCCAAAGACGTGGAAGTTGAACCCAAAAGGGGACTCACATACGAAGCTCCTCAACTAAATTAAACCCCAAATGCTAGGGTTTCATGAAGACACCAACTTGGTTAAAAATGTATGACCCACCTTCGAAATCCCTAATGCGATCTAACATGCACATGAACACAACAATAAAGTAATTGTTTTCCGCTAGCTTTATCTCCATATCCCCCTTGGGATTCTAAACCTTCTAAGCCCAAGACTCCAAGATTGGAAATGAAAGACAGATCCCCATGAATTTTCAAATCAAAGCATGACTGCACCAATAAGCCACATCCTCCACAACAGATTCAGATAGGATTACCAAAACTAGGCACTCACTACATCATTCCAAACATCCATTCACTTTCTTGATTCAAGGAAACCTATTCTCCAAAGCAGAACCCTTTCCCAACAAATCTTTATGCACAGAATCCATGTGCTTTGAATGCATGAAAGAAAAAGGATCTACATGATCCATGCTTTCAAAAACCCCACGAAACAATATAGCATTTTCCAAGCAGGAGAAAAGCAACCAAAAACCCCATCCAACCAAGCAGGAAATAAAACAAACACAGAAAACAATTGCTAAGGAGAATTAAAAAAAGGTCAAAAAGGCCCACACTAGGCGCATATGCCAACCCCCCATGGACACCACTCCCCAATATGCCCCCCAAACCATGAACATAGGTAGCCCAATTTTTGAGAAATGTGACTCAAATTTATTGTCTTGATCGAATTCCTGGAGCAGTGTGTGTTTCCTCCTTCATCGACCTGAGTTAAGTTGTTGGTTTTCAAGTTTGTATAACTGAATTTGCGGGGTTCTAAAGTTTCATGACCTCTTGACTTAGTGAATTTGAAGTGAAGGTTGCGTCTCTCTGTTGATGGCATGTCACGGGTTTTGTGGACTTCATAACCTCTAACATGAGGTTCAAAAGTTTGGGTTTTGCGTGACAGAGTGATCCCTTTGTTGTCAATGAGTTGTGGGGTCTAGGAACTTCACAACATCTGACATGAGGTTTTGAAGTTCAGTTTTTTCAGAAAAATAGCAACATGGAAGCCAATGGATGTGGGGACCACTTGGAGTGGTAATGTGAACATCAGTTAGATAGTTCTTTATTGGCAGGACCTTGTTCTTTGTCCCATCAATGGCTCGATGACATTCAATGTGGTGTGTTCTATCGACAAGAGTTGGTCACTTCAGCGGGACTCTCTATGTTGTCTCCCTAATGCTCTGATGTGATTATTTCAGTGGGACTTCCTTATATCAGTGGGAGACAAATTGGTGTCCCCATGATATGGTTATGGGTGACCTAGTAGCCTATGATGGGCGTCTTGGTGGGACCCAATAGGATGGTGACAATGGTGGATTGCGTGAAGACCGACAGGTGACGATGACATGGAGGAAAGATGGCATGTGAGCCCATGTGCTCGGTGAACTTTGATGAGATGAAAATGAATGTCTCTTCAATTGGGGTTAGGTGGATAACCCTAAGTTTGACATTGGAGATTTGTTCGACTACTTATCTAACGGCCAGAGTTGAATGAGCTAGATGATGGTATGTGGCTCGAAGTGTAACCCTAAAAGGGTGAGATAGTTGAATAATCAGTTTGTGAGATGGAAATACTCTCTTGAAGCAAAGGTTACCTAAGTGGTGAGCCATGTAGGCTGAGAGCCTGGGTGCAGGTTGGGTTGTCAAACTGGCTGAGAGGCTAGGTAGTCGAGAGAGAGAGAAGAAGGTGATCTCGATGCTGAGAGATGGAGCTCATAGAAGGTGAAGGTCTAGCAGCTATGTGACAGAGAGGCTAAGAGGCCAATGGTTGAGTCATGAGGCTATGTAGCCAAATGAGATGTCTCTCGCTGAGGGAGGTGGTTGTGATAGGTTATGTTGTTACATATTCTTTAGAATGAAACAAGATGTAAACTATGTAAATTTCATGAGTCTAATATTGTATTGTAACTGTATTTTGTTGTTGAATAATGCAATGGCAATCTAGGCTTTTGGAGTATGGGGATTTTTACCCAAAAGGGTTTTCCCCATGTATATCTGCATGTTCATGTCTTATGTTTCATCTTTCATGTTTAATGGTGTTGTTGAAACTAGTTAAGCATGATTTTCTTTCAAAAGGATTAATGTGGGAAATGAACTATGTCCGATTTCACTTTATGGCATAGTAGTACATGTCTTTGAGGCAATCTAATGGCATAAGGTCACTGATGGCACTATTGATCTTAGATTTTCTTTCTAAGATGACCATTATTTTCCCAAAAAGTGGTATTAAAGCCATCTTCTAGGATGTGTTTCTTCCTAGTGTACTAGTTCTGGGTATTCCTTTTGTAAAGATTTCTTGGCCTGGAAAGCTTGAGGAGATCTGAAGGAGTCGGTTGATGATTGATCCTTTAGTGAGTAAGAGTCCTTGCTCTTTTGAGGCAACACACAACATGGAATACATTGAAGATGGAGAAACTAGAGTTGATCATATATTTGTAATGATGTGGCTTGAGGCTCCTAGTTGGAAGTGAATGATCTTGATGAAATGGGTGTGATTTTATGCTTATGCTTGCGTTGCAGCAGAGTGTGGTTCATACTGGGTGTCTGTGTGAGAGGCTCCCTGATGGCATGGAGATGCTTGGGTTTTTATTCAACCATGGATTACTATGCTTGTGTTGGGTACTTTGACCTGATATTGAAGGCATTTTTCTCTATTACCCTGATTGCATGTAGGCTATGAAGTTGATCTTTGGGTGGTCTAAAAACATTTGAATAGCCTACCTCTCTCATATGCATGTGCATGCTAGTGGTTTTGGAGTTGGCCTGAAATGGGCATGGAGTTCCTAAACTATTGTTTCCTTTTAAGGATGGTTTGTACTTGCATGGCTTTATGATTTTGTAGGTTTTACACGGTCAAGCAAAACTTGTGGTTATGTGGAACTATTAATCTATTTTCTAGACCTTGGCTTTTGGGATATGACTAGATGAGATAGTTGTAGTTCGGCCTGGTTTGAGGAGGTGTGATGGCATGGGAGTATTGGTACATTATTTTTCACTTAAAATTCTTGTGGCGTTGTTAGTCAAGATCCTAGACTATGGTGCTCATTGTGGACATGATTGGTGAATTGGATCTGAGCTTGATCTGGTGTTTGAGTCATGTTGTTTATGTTGCTATTCTCTTTGAGATCTTAGTTTTGCAATTTCTAGTGAGATGATGGATTTGCATGCTTCATTGATTGAATCGATGGGTTGAGCAATTTTGTGGGCTATCTTTACCTACATGTTTGTTGTGGGACAACTCAAAAGTGGACTATCAATATCCACGAGGTTTTATTTTATGTTGGTGCAGATTTGTTAGTTGGCCTTGTCTCTGGTCACTTGTGCATTGGGGTGGTTGCTTCTAGATGTGAGGAAGGGTGGCGTTGAGTACCTAAATAGTCGACTATGGGGACCTATAGCATGTGTATCACGATGTCATGAAGAGCTTGATACATGTTTTAGTGTAAGTTTTTGACAATGATGGTGTTGTCTACTTGGTTTGGAGATCTTGGTGTTGCTTGGCATTGTTGTTAGATGGAAATGTTGTTGATTGGACCTAGAGGTTTTTTAGATCAACAAATGTTTGGTCATGATGCTTGGAAATCACAAGTGTCACGGTTCAGTGGGAGCTTTCAAATAGTGACTATGGATTTATCACTTGGTGATGAATGGTCTTCTCTAGTGTTGCAGATGTTACTAGGAGAAATTCTTAGATCCTGTTGCTATAGAAGGGTTATTCTGTATTTGCATGGTCACTATGTTGGCGATGCTTGATAGGTGATGTGGTTTAGAGCATGCTTTTTTTATGTCATGGTATACTCTTGATTATGTGTTAGAGTTTTGGCATGATGCATTGCTCTTGAGACCATGGTATATTCACTTCAAGCATGGGATCTCCTAAGGGGGATGGTAAGATCATGATGTCATGATAAGTTCCTGATTCAGACGATTGGATTTTTGATAGTGGTCTAGTAGTTCTCTTTGTTTTGGGTGTGTTGGTCATATTCTTGAGAACTTCATGATAGTGTAGTGATGCATTTGGATTTTAGCACGAGATGATCAGTTGCAAGTGCTCATGGATACATGGAGAATACGATGAAGCTACATTTCTCTTATGATAGAAGTGTTGTTGATGGTTACTCTTGGTGAGATTTCAGTAGAAATTCCAAGGAGCCTACACCTTGGTTGGACGTGAGTTCAACAAAGGCCAATGAGTAGTTTTCTCTTGGATGATTCATGGTGGCTTGTATATCTTGGAGGATAATTCTCATTCCCCACTCTTGGTCTACTCAGCAATGAAGTCTATCTAAGAGGTATTTTCCCATTATATCTGCCAGGCGTGCTTTATGCTTTCTTTCATGATATGGATCTTAAACTATTGTTTAATGGTTCTAGAGGATTCATAGTGGAATATCAACAACATGCTTGTCTCCTTGTGAATTTGAGTTGATAAGAAAAATTAGGAGATGCTTTATGGGTGTGTTTTCTTGAGATAGAAAATGTAGTTTGATCTTCTTTGAGAGGCTTACCTCTATATGTTGTGTTTGATCTCTTGAGGTTGAATGGGTTTGGATGTTGTTATAGCTTTTCTCTTGGGGTTGTGAAGGAGATCATACTTGACACAATTGGATTTTAGAGGTGTATGTAGAAGGATGTGCAGACTTTTCTCTCTATGGTCTTGGTTATGGATACTTGTGGTGAGGATTGTATAGGTTGTGCATATCATTGTGGATGTTTCCTTGGTACTACATGGTTACACTTTCTACAGTTTTCATTGGTAGACTTGCTATTCCCTTGATCTTTTGTATTTTTCATTACCCATGCAGTGGGAGTTTCTATTTGTGCTTTGTCTTCTTTGACTAATTGGTACATGGAGCTTCCTTTTGTAGTTGATGGGTTGGCTATGAAGGTGGCATGAGTTTTTTGATGTAGATACCTTGGAGGAATGTGTGATTGGATGGATTAGCACTTGTTGTGTGTGCTATTTTTCAATCATGTGGGTTGATCAGTTGGATGGGAGCAATCAATTTTCTAGTTGTTGTTCTAACTGGTGTTCTATCTTGTTTCTAGAGAATGAATTCATGATTGTGTTCATGATTGAGGGATTTGAAGCTGATGTTGTGTTGCTTCTATATAGCTTGTGAGAACAATGTAGTGGTGGAAGTGTTGTAGCCTTTTCTATTTGTAGGATATGATGCTTGTGTTCTTGAGACTGGTGCATATATGCCTTGGCTCATTCCTTTTTCCTATGATGGATGGTTGGAACTATTGCCTAAGTTGGTGAACATCTTGGATGTCATTTCAGGTGTCTTGGTTGGAGTGTGGAAGCATTGTTTAAGATTCTTGAGTTTTCTTTTGAAGGAGCTAATAATTTCTTCATCAAGTGGGAGAATGTTGAGAAATGTGACTCAAATTTACTGGATTGATTGACTTCTTGGAGTAGTGTGTTTTTCCTCCTTCATCGACATGAGTTCAGTCGCTGGTTTTCAAGTTTGTATAACTGAAGTTGTGGGGTTCTAAATTTCCATAACCTTCCAACTTAGCAACTTTGAAGTGAAGGCTATGTCTCTCTATTGATAGCATATCACAGGTTTTGTGAACTTTGTAACCTCCAACATGAGGTTTGAAAGGTTGGATTTTGAGCCATAGAGTGATCCCTTTGTTGTCGGTGAGTCACAGGTTCTGGGAACTTCACAACCTCTAACATGAGGTTTTGAAATTTGGTTTTTTCAGTGATATAGCAACTTGGAAGCCCACAGATGTGGGGACCACTTAGAGCAGTAACGTGAACTTTGGTCAAACAATTCCTTATTGGTGGGACCTTGTCATTTGTTCCATCAATGGTCCAATGACATTCAATGTAGTGTGTTCTATCGACAAGAGTTGGTCACTTCGGCGATACTCTCTATGTTGTCTACCTAATGCTCTGATGTGACTATTTTGATAGGACTTCCTTATATCGGTGGGAGATGAATTGGTGTCCCCCCGATATGGTGATGGGCGACCCAGTAGCATGTGATGGATGTCTTGGTGGGACCCAATAGGATGGTGATGATGGTAGATCACATTAAGGCTGAAAAGTGGTGATAACATGGAGGACAGATGGCATGTGGGCCCATGTGCTCAGTGAAATTTGATGAGATGAAAATGAATCTCTTCAACTAGGTGGCATGGTGTTAGGTGGACAACCCTAAGTTCAACACTGGAGATTTGTTTGACTGCTTATCTGATGCCTAGAGTTGAATGTTGGATGATGGCATGTGGCTCGAGGTGTAACCCTAAAATGGTGTAGTAGTTGAATAGTCAATTTGTGAGAGGGAAAGTATTTCTCATAGTAGAGGTTACCTGAGTGATGAGTCATGCAGGTCGAGAGGCTAGGTGTAGGATGGGCTGTTGGACTGGTTGAGAGGTTGGGTAGTCGAGAGAGAGAGAAGAAGGTCATCTCGATGTTGAGAGATGGATCTCGTAGAAGGTGAAGGCTAAGCGGCTATGTGACAAAGAGGCTAAGAGGCCAGTGATCGAGCCATGAGGCTATGTAGCCGAATGATATGTCTCTCGCTGAGGGAGTTGGTCGTGATGGGTTATGCTGCCACATATTCTTCAGAATGAAACAAGATGTAAAATTTGTAAAGGTTGTGAGCCTAATATTATATTGTAACTATATTTTGTTGTTGAATAATACAACGGTGATCCATGCTTTTGGAGTGTGGGGTTTTTTACCCGAAAGGGTTTTCCCTAGGTATATTTGTGTGTTCATGTCTTACATTTCATCTTTCATGTTTAATGGTTTTGCATGATTGAATCTATTTAATGGTGTTGTTGAAATTGGTTAAGCATGAGTTTCTCTCAAAAGGATTAATGTGGGAAATGAACTATGTATGATTCCACTTTATGGCATAGTAGTACATGTCTTTGAGGAAATCTAATGACATATCATTATTTTCCCAACACCAATTAGGAAAAAATGATGGTTAGGGTTGTAGCCCTAGCCTGCGCAACAAAAAAATGTTCTCGCCTTTGCCATCTATCAACTCACGCTTTTCTTGGAATTTCTATCACACTATAGGATTAAGGTTGTAACAATCTAAGTATTTTCTCTTGTATGTTTGCATATTTGTGCTTGTATTAAATTTCCATGGTCTTCACCAAAAAAAATTGCATGCATCCATTAACATGATATTACACAAGACTTCATAATAATACATTTCTAACATTGTTCATTTACCATCACCTTATATTTCTATTGTAACCAAGCAATCTTTTATGGATTTGGATGTTATAACATCTTCATCTTTATTTTATCAACAATTTATTTAGATACTAGATTATATGTACTAATATTATCAATATCAACTTTACAACACTTACCTCCTTTTCATCTTGTCTTGAACAAGCTATTCATTTGTATTAGCACATCTTCACCATCTCAGATCTCAATAAGGCTCTCCTCATAAGTGATTATGTATTTTCTCTTGTCTGTCTTTTGAATTATATGATCTCTAAGGTTCTTCATCTACATATGTAGTTCTTGCACTACCTTCAAGTATCTCTCTCATGCTGCCTTGACTTTGGCAACTTTCAAATGATTTGTGACCTTAATATTTGAAATAAGTACCTTTTAAAGATCTTCCATCGCTTCTCCCATATTTTACTCTACCTCCTTAATGTCCATCAACTCTAGATCATTACGATATTAATTACCACTTTCTCTACTATTACAATGAGAACTACCATCATTCATTTCTATATGGGAGGTATTATTCCTTCCTCTTTTACTATGGTATTTATTAATTTTACTCTGGAATGTACTATTATTCTTCCTTTTCTACCTATGGTTTCCTATCATTACATTGTCATATATCTCTAGAATATTCCTACATATTTGTCAATTTTGTCTACTCATTTAAATATTTTTCTTCTCTTCCACCTTGATTGCAGATTTATATTCTTCCTCTATTGTCATTAATATCACCCAAAATAAATATTCCTAAATACTTCCTCTTGATCCATTGATATAACTTGCAATCTTTGTTTTACTTGATTTATTATGTGTAATCCTAATGGTCATCTTGTAAAATTATTTGGTATATTCCTTCACAATCCTAACTTTTTTTCTTAGTTGATGAAATGTGTAGTTATCCAAACACGTAGATAGAATCTTCCAAATTAAGGGTGCTGGCAAGAAGTTGAGTCCACTTTTTGGCCAAAAAGTGGAAGTGTTTTCCCTAATTTTCAGCATTTGACATTAAAATTTGAAGCACTTAGAGATGGAATCTTCAAAAAAGTCACTAATCATAAAATGTAGTACTCGGAGTCTAGTTTCAAAATATGTAATTTATTTCAATACCCAGATTGTACAAATTGAGTTTCAATAAGCGTTTCTAAAAACCACTGTTTAAAAGTCACTTTTTTTATACGATACCATGCACGTGTACAACATCTGTATTTTGACCTAAATTATTTTACTTTTCTAAATCATTTGGGGAAAAGATTTGTGACTCACTGAAGCTTGTTCTCTATATTTTTTTGTTCATTTTTTATTAGGCATATTTGTTGTTCTAAAAAATCATGTACGACACACATAAGATGACTTGAACTTATCATTTTTTGAATTTTTTTAAATTGAAAAGAATTGTCTGAAATTTGTTCTCGTGCAATCTGTTCGTCAAAATTTTATGTTGATCAAAAGTTATTAAAATATTAAAAAACCTTGATATTTAAAGTTTATGAACCTATTTCATCATAAATTAATTGAAAAATAGAAAAAATAATCTAATTGTAAAAAAAATACATATTTGGAATATGCATTGTCTCATCTAAAATGGGTTTTAATTTCATCAAAAAAACTTGCAAAAAAAGTCGTTAGCCATATGTCCAAACTCGGTATTTTTCTCTGACATTGTTAGGACCTTCAACTTGCAGGTCAAGCCAAGTTGAAGGCCTAGGTTTGGATTCCCAATGCTTTTCCCAAACCAAAATACAAAGCAAAAACCCAACCACAAAGCAAATTCGAATTCAATTTTTTAGAAACGGGATCCCGTTTTAGAAACGGGATCCCATTTTATAAACGAGATCTTGTTTCCCGCTATTAAATTGTGTGACCATTGACAAGGAAACGAGATCTCTTCTTATAAACGGGATCTCATTTCTTTGTCAATAGTCCCCACATTAAATATTAGGAATGGGATCCCGATTATAAGATGGGATCTCGTTTATTTTTTAATCGTTTTATTTAAATTTATTGTCAAAAATTACTGTGAAGTCTACAAATTCACATGTACGGCCGAGAGTAGTAAAATTGGGCTATTTTTCATCAACTATTGTTTTTACAAGTGGTGAATTTGGATTTTTTATTAATTTTTTCAAAGGAGGCATCATGTATACCATTTTTGAATTGGAATTTTGTTAGTTTTGTACTTGTTTTGAGGAACAAAAGGTCTTCAACTTGCAATATGGATTGATTTTTTCAAATGAGGCATGAAGAAAACATTTTTTAAAGTGAAATTGTGCTAGTTTTCTACTTTTTTTGAGGAACACAAGAGGAAAATTTTTGTCCTTATAGGTCTTCAACTTCTAATTTGGATTGAATTTTTTGAAGAATTTCACTATTGACATTCATTTGTGCTTGAGAATTTTATAATCATGGGAAATAATGCTCGTAATAAGAGGAGGAAGACATTGACCCCTGAAGAAATTGAAGCAAGAAAAGAGAAGGAGAGACAAATACAAAGAGAAATAAGAATGAGAACTAAATCAATGAATGGTGGGGGAGCATCCAATTCCACAACTATTGAAGATGAAAACATTGAGGAGACCATGGTTGTAGATGAAGCTAATTTGAAAGAAGTCAATTTGGAGAAGAATATGATTATACAAGCAAGCCCTACTATGTCTTCAAATCCCTCTTTCAATGCTATGGAGAATGTTTCAATATGCACAAATCCAGGTACGTCTTCAAATCCACATGTTAGTGAAATGGAAAATTTGTATTTAGAAGTTTTACAAGATGTTGGACTTAACGATGTTGACATTAATAATATTCAGAGAGATGAAAATTTTATAGAATTTTTTGAAAATGAAAATTAGAATGATCCTTTTGTTGATGTAAATGAAAATGAAATTTGTTTTGTTGATGAAAATGAAAATTGTTTTTTTGATGAAAATGAAAATTGTTTTGTTGATGAAAATGAAGAAGAAAATGTAAATCATTTTGAAGTTGAAAATGGTAATGATAATGAAGATGAAGATAAAAATATAGAGTGTGATGTTGAATTTAATGAAAATACCTTTTTTTTAAATTGAAAGTGGTGTTTTTGATAATCTTCCTAGTCAAATTTCTTGGAGGCAAATAAGAACACATGCGAATAAAATATACAACAAATTATTTTATTGTAAAAAAATTGCAATTCAATGTCAACTAATGATGCAATTGATGAAAATGCAAAAAATGAGGAAACTAATGAAAAGGTTAGGATTTTTTGTTAAACCAAAAAGAAAAGATCAATCATGAAAAAATGTTATGTCTACTGTTGCTAGTGCCATTCAATCGATTGGGAAAAATAGTCTATCTAAAGATAAAAATGCAGCAAGAAGAGCTATAACAACTGCTATTGTTAATAAAGCAACTTTGAATAAAATAATGGTAAACAATATTAGTGAAGTTTTAAAAATACATCCTAAAACAATGCTAAGAGTGGCAAAAAAAATAGAAAGTATAGAAAATGATCCTATCAACCAATGTTGGAGTTTCAATGGTTGCCTCCCCAGGTCTGATATGAAATTGAATGTTGAAATTAAATCTTTGATTGAAAAATATTGGCATGATAATACTACCTAGGTTTCATCTAATGCTAGAGATGTTTTAAAATTAAGGGTGGGGTCCAAAGTTTGCAATCCTCACCCAAAACACCTATTAGATACAACACAAACTGAATTTTATAGAAAATTTTGTAGTGATTCAGTGTTACCTAGTAATCTTAAAATAAGTCAAAGATCTTTTGAAAAATTGGTGTGTAAAAATTAACAAGCAACGAATATCTTATTTTTGTAAAACACATGTTTAATTTCGTTATTTTTATGATTTTTTTCGATATATACATTGTACCTTGCATACTAACATGATTATATAGGAGTGTGGTATTGATATGCCACCTGAAGCAATAAGAGAGTTTATTTCAAGTTTGTTTTGTGAAAGATCTAATGATAAATTGTTTTATTTAAGTTCTTGTATTTCTGGACAATGCATTAACTATGAAAATCTTTCATTTTTAAGAATTTGTATGCATGAAAGTGCTGATAATGAGTTTGGACAACAATTAGTAGATGTTAAAAGATTTAAGAATGTTCACTATTCTTTAAAAGATGGAAAAATAGGAAAGTGTTGTGATTTAGTTACAGAAAAAGTTAGTGTCCATGCATTCATGAGTGAATTTACGAATAAAATTGTACCAAAATATGTCATGCACTCTGAACATGCTCGATGGCTTGATGGCCAATTTCACACATGTAAACACATTTCCAATTGGTTCTATACTTTCAATGTTGATTTTGTAGAGAATTATACTCTTGCTCCGCAAGAGGAAATTCAATCACAGTATTATAATTCAGTGCAAGTAGCTATGTTTTTCCATATTGTTTATAGACATGCAAATGATAGCACTAAGGATGATAGAAAATTTTTGAGGGAGTGTCATTTCTATTTGAGTGACAATTGGTTACACTCGTCAGAGTTTGTTTAATATTGTTTTAGTATATTTTTTAGAAATTTAAGAGAAAGAGGAATCCAAATGAACGAATGCCTCATATGGTTAGATAATTGTACAGGGCAGTTCAAGAATGCTTGAATATGTGCTTTGTTTTAACCAATAACTATGCTAATGTGTGTTTTAGGTTTTTAGCAATTTGCAGATTTCACCATCTACAGAAAGTATAGAAAATGATCCTATCAACCAATGTTGGAGTTTCAGTGGTTGACTCTTGAGGTCTAATATGAAATTGAATGTTGAAATTAAATCTTTGATCAAAAAATATTGGCATGATAATACTAGGGTTTCATCTAATGCTAGAGATGTTTTAAAATTAAGGGTGGGGTCCAAAGTTCGCGATCCTCACCCAAAAATCCTATTAGATACAACACAAACTGAATTTTATAGAAAATTTTGTGGTGATTTAGTGTTACCTGGTAATATTAAAATAAGTCAAAGGTCATTGAAAAATGTAAACCGCGGTATGTAAAAATTAATAAGCAATGAATATCTTGTTTTTGTAAAATGCGTGTTCAATTTTGTTATTTTTATGATATTTTTCGATATATATATATGTTTTACCTTGCATACTAACATGATTATACATGAATGTGGTATTAATATGCCACCATAAGCAATAAGGGAGTTTATTTTAGGTTTGTTTTGTGAAAGATCTGATGGTAAATTTTTTTATTTAATTTCTTGTATTTCTAGACAATGCATTAACTGTGGAAATCCTTATTCTTAAGAATTTGTATGCATGAAAGTGTTGATAACAATTTTGGACAACAATTAGTAGATGTTAAAATATTTAAGAATGTTCACTATTCATTAAAATATAGAAAAATAGGAAAGTGTTGTGATTTAGTTACAGAAAAAGTTAGGGTATGTGCAGGATCATGGTGGGCCAAAAAGTGGCAATGAGGAAAAAACACGTCTTTCACCGACCGAAAAACGCAAAAGAATGTGTTGAATTTTTTTAGGCTCGGGTGTTACCATACCAAACACCAAACCTACTTTTACAAATTGGATATCCGATTTGTAAAAGGAATATATAAAGAAAGTTAGTCATTATTTTGGAGTCATTTGACAGTGAAGAATCTGCGAGCACACAGTGCATTGCTTCTTCACGCAACGGATATCCAATTTGGGAAAAATCCAATTTGGAAAGGTAATTTTTTTTATTATTATTTGATTTGATTCAATTTTTATTTAGATTTGAATAATTTCATATGGATTTTTGTGGATTTTTTTTAAAATAGGGTTTTTGATTGAATTTTTGTGAAAATTTTGAGTTTAGAATGGATTTTGATAATAAAATGAATTTTTTGTGGATTTTTTCACAATAGGGTTTTAATTGAATTTTATGAAAATTTTGAATTTAGAATGGATTTTGATAAAAATGAATGTTTTTGTAGATTTTTTTTTTCAAAATAGGGTTTTTGATTGAATTTTTATGAAACAATTGAGTTTAGAATGGATTTTGATAAAAAAATGATTTTTTTTAATGGATTTTGATTTAAAAATAGTGTTTCATTTATATTGTCTAATTTTAGATTAATTATTTTTTAACTTTAATCAAGCATTATGGCTGTCGAGAATGAGAATGCACAAATTCCACCAGTTGAAAATGAAAATCCACTAGCTGAGAATCAAAATGCAGAAATGCCAAATGCTCCACCACCTCCGCAACCATCAATTGAAGAGTTAATTCATGAAAAATTGGAGCAATTGAGGGGCATTTGTGATGTTTATAGGAAAATCCCTCGATTATACCGTATGTCAACCACATTGACAAGAATAATTACAAATGTAGAAACCCTCTCCACCCAACATAATGCATTTCATTCGTGGTGAGAAACCATGAGGCAATATTATGCATGTGGATTGTCTTATGATGATGTGAAAGATCTCCAAATATCAAAAGCCCAAATAGCCTCTTTATATATTAACCCGAACACTAGTTTGCCAGTTAATGTTAACAAACCAAAACTTTCTATAAAATGGTGCATGCATAGGGGCATAGTAGATAACTTTTGGGATTGTTGGTGTATGGTTTTTGATAAACCACCCAACAATAATCTTGATGTACCTTTTTACTTTATTAAAAAATAATATGTTGAGTTTTTGTTAGGGCATCATGTCAATTACTTTGACATTAAACCCTTCCAGGGCGTTGGTGGAGGTATGCCCTAGGATAGGCCAGGGGAAACTAGAGTAGTTAGGTGCCCACATGTTCCTCGTCCTCCCCTTCCTCCGCCACCTCCAGTACAACATCTAGATATTACGGAGGATGCAGCCACACAAATGATCTAGGCCATTCACTCTTTGAGTGGTCTTTTGGTTTCCCATGCTTCTTCAGTATCCACAGTCTGGTGATCTTGGCAATGGATCTAGTGTTGTTGCATCCTCCTCCTTGGGTCCACATATTTGTGTGCCACATATTTGCAATATGTGCCAGCAAATATGTTTGGGTCCTATTGTACAACCCCCTGAGCAGCCATTAGACACTTCTGATTATTACATCCAGGATGTGGAGATTATAGCAGATCACAAGTAGGGGAGTGGAGCACACCCTATAGAGTCCTCTCCTGCTAGAGAGGTGGACATTGGAGTAGTTACACAAGTAACATTTAAGGTGTAAATTCATAATTTATATTTTTTTTAAATGAATATTAATAAGAGATAGTATCAAGTACTAATATTTATTTACATGGTCTATTTAATAGTTAATGTATGAGGAGGAGCTCACATGGGTGACTGATAGAACCCTTAGGGCCATTTCATTTGGCCTCGAGACATACACAGTATGTATTTTTGCACTCACTCATTTACATTTTTTTATTGTATACTTGCTTGTCATTTGAATTGTCATTAATGAAATTATATATTAACTTATATGTTTATCTTATTCTCTGCTTGTAGGAAACACCTAGTGAGAGCGAGGTGTGATGCTCTCCAGATAATGGATGCACAATGTTAGATAAGGGAAAGGTAATTGACCTCAAATTTGATTGAATTAAGATTTATAAGATATTTTATTGATTATGCATACATTGACATAGATTCATAGTTTCATATGTACTTGTCATTTTTATGTACAAGTGGTTGTGAGCTATACATCATTGTTGATAAGTGCCACAACACCTGAAGGAGTAGGTATTTGAACACCTGAAGGGGGAGGTGTTGAAACACCTCATCCAGGAGGTGCTGAAGCACCTCATCCAGGAGGTGTTGAAACACCTAAAGGAGATATAGAAAAGATTAGCATAAAGAGGTATGTGTTTATTTTATTTTGTGCTTGGTAAATATGTTCTTATTACTGACAATTTTATGCTAACTTGGATCAATTTCATGTTTTTTTTCACATATATAGATTGACGTTACAAAAGTTGGTTTGGTTAGTTCTTTGAGAGGGGTATATTCTAGGACTCTTGACCCTTCAAAGAGACGTATATTTCAGGTAATCAAGATTTCAATTTTAGAGTTCAATTATAATTCAATGTGTATTGATTTTGATGTTAATTATTCAATTTTAAATTATATAGTATAACTAATCTCAATTGTGGTTTGACTTTTTCAGAGCCAACTAGTGCTTCAAAAAGGCTCCATTTTGATGATCCACTAGTAGTTTAGGATGAGAGACATTTTGGCATGTAAATATTGAATAGATACTGAGATGGCATACGCCACATATTGTAAAACTTTGTTTAAGTTGGCGTTGATGCCATTTTTGTATATGGACATACACTTGATTATTGGATAATTTGATATATATAGAAGTTGACAATCAAAATTTAATTTCCTCCTCATGTGCATGATTAAACTCTTTGAAAATTTAATCAAGTGAGCAATGGTTAAATGTCAATGTACAATAGCATAAAAAGAATGGTTAAATATTATGTAGTTTATATTCATATTGTTGATTACATTGCATTGCACATCTTTCAAACTCAAAGCATTACTTCACATTGCATAAGTAACAACTAGATGCTGATAGATGAAAAAAATTCAATAACAATATAGTTTTTACAAAGTCAACCTAAGCAGTTATGCAATTACTTCACATTACATAACTAATACCTAGGAGAAGCTATAAATTGCATTAGCTTGTCATTGAATTCTAGGAGACCACATTTCTTTGAGGAAACTTGGCACAAAACTCACTAAAAATGAAAAGAAAGCACTCAATAAAACTTTAAAGGGGTCTCAGGCCTACTGCCCCCTCATTCCACACACTATCCAGCCATTTACTTGTGTTAGTTTTATGATCAGATTTAATGCATAGAAAATTAATTCTAAATCAAACACAATAACACAGCAGATACCCTAGGAAAACCCTCCTCTTGGGGGAGAAAAAACTAGCCAATAATATCACCTATATTAGTGAATCACAATAGAAACTCCTTTACAATGAAGGCCGATAATGAGGCCTAATAATATGCACCACATACTGATGCCAACACAACAATACAATGATGTAATTCTCAAATGATAATCCTCAGCCTTCTCACAATAACTCATCTACACTTGAAGAGTTTCTCACTAACTCGCACTTGATATGAAATGGAATGTATGAAAAATGTATGTCTCAAAACAATGAAATGTATCTAATATATATACAAGCTGAGAGAGATGCAATTCTTCACAATATAGGTCGGCCTCCAAAAAGAATGTGCCTCCTCAAAGATTGCGCCTACAAGATAGAAGTTGGCCTTCATAAAATAATAAATATTATTTGACATAAATCATGCCTCAAGCATGTCGGCCTCTTCATAAATGCACCTCTTCATTGACTCGTATCTCTTGATGAATTAGCATTAATCACAAATCAATATATATATATATATATATATATATATATATATATATATAAATTAAATAGCTTTGGCTATATTTTATTTATTCTTATGTAGAGGAGATCGCTGGAAGGATATGACTAACGTTGCAATAATCATCAAAACTCCGAAGATGTGTGATAAATTCTTAGTTCAATGATGTTGAACAATTTTTGAAAAAAGAAAGTTGTGTCACAATCCGCATTCAATCCAACAAGCAAAAATGAATAAGAATGAGGTAGTTAAGGTGTTTAAAGTTATTTAGAGGTCACTTTTAGGGTGGAAGGCTTAAAACTCCATTTTAAATGCACAAAAAAGAATGAAATTACTTCAAACCAAGTTTGTGAAGAAGTTAACTATGTTGCCCACTAGTTTCCCTTAATAGTCCAAAGTGCTAAAAGGAAACAATCTTTAAAGGTCTATTTCTCAAAGACCGTGATGCTTATAGGCTCTCTGTCTGAGGCTATGCGATCGTGTTAGGACCATCTACAAAAACCTCTCTCGATTTTTGCTATCTCAGAGGCGTTTTCCTGTGGTGATGACTTTTTAGTGGAGGGAAAAGTTGCCAGATGCAAGCAGTGTAAAGTTGCAAAGCGGTGCAACTTTCATTCCGCAACTCGTACGACCAAACAGAATGTTCCAACACATCTGGATGGGTACATTTACACTAGGGATGGTCCTCTCTTACACCCAAATACGTTGAATCACTCTGAGCTACATTGGACCGACGATTTCCCTTAAGAGTCCAAAGTGCTAAAAGGCAGCAATCTTTGAAGGTCTATTTCTTGGAGACTGTGATGCTTACGGACTCTCCGTTCAAGGCTATGGCATCATTTTGTGAACATCTACAAAAACCTCTCTCAGTTTTTGCTATCTTGGAGGCATTTTCCTGTGGCGATGACTTTTCAGTGGAGGGAAAAGTTGTCATATGCAAGCAGTGTAAAGTTGCAAAGTGGTGCAACTTTCATTCCGCAATTCGTACGACCAAACGAACTATTCCAACACATCCGGATGGGTATTTTTATGCTACGGATGGTCCTCTCTTGCACCCAAATACACTAAATCACTCCAAGCTACATTGGACCGACGATTTCCCTTAAGAGTCTAAAAGTGCTAAAGGCAGCAATCTTTGAAGGTCTATTTCTTGTAGGCTTGTGATGTATAGACTCTCCTCTGAGGATATGGGATGGAGTGTTGTGACCATCTAAAAAAACCTCTCTCAATTTTGCTATCTCAGAGGCATTTTTTCTACGTGGTGATGACTTTTGAGTGGAGGAAAAGTTGCGGTCTAAGCTTGAGTGTAAAGAAGTTGCAAAAGTGGTGCAACTTTCATTCCACAACTTTCGATGCGACCAAGCGGCGTTCCAACATGTATGCAGATAGGTGCGTTTATGCTAGGATAGTCCTCTCTTGCACCCAAATCTGGCAGAATCACTCTGAGCTACATTAGACCCAGAAGGTACCCTTAAGTCCAAAGTGCTAAAGGCAACAATCTTTTGAAGATAATATATTTCACCGAGTGATGCTTACAAAATCTTAGATGCGGTATGGGATCATTTGTGACCATCTAAAAAAACTCTCGGTTTTCTATCTCGAGGTGTTTTCTGTGGTGATGACTTTTAGGTGGAGGAAAAGTTGTCGAGATGCAAGCGATTAATAAAGTTGCAAAGTGGCACAACTTTCATTCCACAAGTCATCTGACCAAACAAACTATTCAAAATGTGCGGATGGGTACATTTACACTAGGGATGGTCCTCTCTTGCACCCAAATACGCCTGAATCACTCGAGCTATATTGGACCAAGTGAAATTAGGTGAAAATTTGATGCAGACACAAGGGCACAATCACAAATTCTTTGCAACCTACCTATTTGAGGCATCTAACAAGATTATTTTGACCTCTTTGGACAGTCCAAAACTCCCTTAAAACTTGACAAGCAACTAAATACACATTTCCCTCTTTAACCCCCTTAAACCCTTGTAATAGTGAGAAACTAGTTTTTGTCCAATTACTCCACAATCTTCCAAAACACCAGACGAACACATGACTGATTCAAACACCCATATCCAATTTACACAACATATATGAGAAACAACATAGACTCCTTTGGACCAACGTTGACTTCCTATACATTCACCCTTCAACAGGTTACTCAATTAGCCCAAAAATGGAAAGAAACATACCTTCAAACACCACACAGACCCCTGAAACCTTGGGGCATCAAATAAATTTCCAAGAAAACAAATATTTTGCAATTGGATTCCATTTGTACGGACCTGTAACCGTCAAATCAAAAAACCCTTGTTTTTAGTGTAATTCTTGAGGGTTTATTGGATGTAGCACTTCCACAACCTTTCAGACTTTGCCACCACCTTAGACACCTTTATTTAGGCCCCAATATGCTTAGAAAACAAAGAAACTTATGGTATCTCAGATATTTTTGCAAACCCTAGGGTAAAAACTCTATTTTCAAGTGAAAAAAAGCACCATTTTTAGACCTTTAACTCTTCATTTTATTTCAAAACCCAGTTCTCTACACCTTCCACTCTTGAAATAACATCAAGACATGTAATAATGTTTCTACATAAATTTTTTATACAAAAATGCTTGAATGGCTTGTGCACAGGCAGAAAACACAAGAAAAACAATAAAATATGAATTGAGCAATTGAAACTTTATTGATTCAAAGGAAAAAACTCCTTCAACCAAACCTGTCTTGAGCCCTTGAAGGCATTAAGTACACCTGCATAATGCATGAAACCTCCATATAATTCATCCAATTTACAAAGCAATGGGAAGATAAAACCATGTAAATGGTTTCCCCAAACTAATTGCCACCAAAACCATTCTTGATAGTTTCAAACCATGAAACACCACAACGTGTACTTATGATAGCACTCAAGATAGAATCCATGAATAGATAATGTACTTGACCAATAACTCATTGAGAGCACAAATTCCCAAAACTAGCCCTCCACTATGAACATATCAACTAAGTAGGAACCCATAACATTATGGAAAGATGATCCACTTCTCCCAATGTAACTCCCAAGCATTACATGTGAGAGATAGTCAATTTCATTGATGGAAATGATGGTCAACACCTCATGATCATTCAAGTACTCATTCTAACAATACAAGAGATTTACACATTAAATTGCAAGTGAATATAATTTACTATATCTTAACATAAAAAATGAAAAACCTAATAGAAAAATGTACAATGACGTACAAGGATGTATAAGAAAGTTGAAATTTGAAAATAGAATGTAAACTTAGAAAACTGTAGATTTGAAAACCTTAATAATGTAAAACCCCAAAAAGAAGGTTGGATCAAGTGTAGGATTGATTGGACTCAACAAAAAATAAAGAAAAAAAAGGTTTATTTATGAAGTTAACCTAGGATAATTAAGTAAATGCAATCAATCAAACACTCTAGATGTTCAAATTTGTTACTCATTTTTATTGCATTGAATCAAAATGTCTCACTATTAATTGCTTCAATGCTATAAGATAAATGAATGTTTTCATGATTATAATGAATATATTGTATGTTATTAATGCTAGCGTATATCATCAAATTATGCCAAACATGTGTTTAGTCAACTCAAAGTGGGTGAATGACACCACTTAGCAAAAAGTTTGAATTTTGAATTTTAAAATGAAAGGGAATAGGTTTGTGACCATGAGGTCAACCTTGCAATTGAAGAAGTGTCCTAGAATGGGTTAATATTTAAATCTAAGTGTCTAACAATCAATTCCAGGTGGCTAATAGATAAATTAGGGCATACCCATTACTGAATGTGATAAATGGGAAAATAAGGTAAATGTATAGATGTGTGTGAATAAGAAAAGGCTAGAGAGATGAGCTTGAATTTAGATGTTGAGTCACTATGTACATGTATCAAGACATTTCTTCAAAATAGACACAAAATTACATGGGAAATGACATGGTATGCACAAATTTTACTGTTACAATTACACACATATTGATTTACAAATGCTTTGTATATAGATTAAATTTACTTCAAAATTAATACCTATTAATACTTCTTTAAGAAAACATGATTATGTATTCTCTGATAAAACTTTCACCATTTAACAAGACTTCTTGCAATTACTTCAATTGTAGCATACATAATTTCATATTGCACCTATCAATGTGCCCATTACATCTTCATGTGTGATTGCTAGTATATGTATGTCTCTTCAAAAAACATAGATGGGTTAAGCTCTCTCCTTACTCTTTGAGTAAGAGATAGAGTAAGAGATAGTAGGCGAGAGGACTAGATAGTATTACAAAACCTGGTTCAAACGAGCATACCGACAGGAAAGAACCAGGAAGAAAACCTTCGGTTGTAGCTCGATTAAGTACAAAAATAGACCCCTCTATAAAACCTATGAGTTTCCAAAATACAGACCCCTTTACATTTTAAACATACCCTTTATACAATGCCAGACATTTGACCCATATTTCAAAAAACTTCAGTAGGTATAGATTATGCCCATACACAATTATGATTGTCTTACATTATTTCCAACTTGAGAATTGAAATTTTACAAAATTTTCCTATTAGAGACATTTAGGGCACAGTCTTCAACAATAGTAGTATGTTCATGTTCTGGACTGACAAGCACCTGTACAAACCATCAAGGTAGCTTAGAATAACCAATCTATATTATTCTAAATGACACAAAATATGATGAGATGGTGCAAACTATAAAAGACGCTTAGAATAACCAATCTATATTGCTGTAATATGTTGCATACCTCTTCGAAAGGATCAGAGCTGGCTATTTTTGCAGCAGGTCCATGATCAATTGTGCCAAGAATATCACAAAAGTGGGAAAATGAGAAATCTATATTGTCACAATAGAAAATATGCTTAGACTAACACATCTATATTAATCTAAACAACCTGAATGATGATGAGTTGGTGATGCAAACCATAAAAGACGCATACCTCTTCGGAAGGATCAAAGTTGGCTATTGTTGCAGCAAGTCCAGCGATCAATCATGAATATCGCAAAAGTGGGAAAATGAGAAATCTATATTGTCACAATAGAAAAGATGCTTAGACTAACATATCTATATTAATCTAAACAACTTGAATGATGATGAGTTGGTGATGCAAACCATAAAAGACGCATACTTCTTCGAAAGGATCAGAGTTGGCTATTGTTGCAATAGGTCCATGATCAATCTTGCCAAGAATATCGCAAAAGTGCATACAAAATATCACTATTAAAGACACTTGCATTGCAATAGTATATAAAATATCAGTATTAAATAAAGAACACTAATGAACTTAATCATAACAAACATAAGCATTCTACCTTCCATTCTTGAAAATGCTATTCAAGTGTGCCTGAAGGGTCATCTCTTTGCTTAAGAGTATCCAATATTTCTTCATGATCAATATTACTAAGTGTCCATAGTTGTTTTGTCTTTGGTCCGCATGATGCTTCTTAGCTCAACTTAACATTTGTTGTCAGGAATAAGCAAAAGTAATACATGTTCGCTCTTTTGTTTCTCAGAATCTCTCAAATGTAGGTATGCCATTTTTTCTAATCATGTATGTTCGCAACCAAGTTCCTGCAACCACAACTAAACCTATAGGATACATGAAACCATCATCATCTTCCATCGGTTGTGTTAGCTTGTGCTTTACCCACACACATCGAGCCAACCAATAGTCTGATCTCTCTTCATTCCCCTGTGGTGCAACAACTGCAAAAATATGTCCTATTTGTAGTAGATCTGAAAGTAGGTCGTAATGAACTGAACTTTCCATTGTGTCATTTGTCATGGATATTGTTTTAGATAAAGGAGTTAGATACTATGGTACCCATGTATCCACCCATTCACTTGAATCTCATTGATCCCACTCGCACTGAATACAACTCTGACAAAAACAAGCCAACTCTCGTGTCCAAATGGTCCATGTGCCTGCATCTAAGCTTCGAAATGAATGCATCTTTGAAGAATCTTTGATTGTATGAAAATCCAATCTGCCTCCCACTATACCCTCCTCAACGAACCAAAAGAATCTGCTCACTATTGAATCAAGTGTCCCTCCCTGTGACAATGTTGAACTACACCAATCAACTATAGAACATGCATCGCTGAATTTTTCTCCTGAAATCTTCAATTGCTCCTTAACTAGAGCTCTCTTTGTGCATGCACCTGCTCCATCATGCTCCCCTTTCCCATGTCTAGCTTCAAAAAAACTCCAAATATGAGGTATATCCTTGTCCACATGCATTCTATTCAACCAATAAAACATACAAGCATTCTTGAATTGACCTATGCAATTATCTGACCAAATTAGATGTCGGCCCAATGCTATATCATGCTCCTACAAGAACTCAAAAAAATTCTCGAAACAATGTTGGACATACTTAGACAAGTGAGATCTATCATCACTCATATAAAAATGATACTCTCTAATTATCTTTCAATCCTCCTCTATTCTATCAAGTGCATGTCTAAATGTTATGTGGACAAAAATAGCAATCTGAATGGAATTGTAATACTAAGATTGTACCTCGTTTTGTGGTAGCAATGTGTATTTTTCTGCAAAATCAACCACTGATATAATAGTTCCAATTGGAAAAGAGTCCTTACATATCCTAAATTTTTTATCCAACCACTGAGATCTATGACTATTCCTTGCATACTTGTAGAAAATATTGTCCTTAAAATCTGAAATAAAATCAGCAACATTGCATTCTTTTGTAACCAACTCACATCTAGAACCTTCACCTCCACTTTGCAAAGTATATTTGAATATCTCATATCTCTTTTTCTCAACAAGCATCTTTCCAAATTCATGTTTGAAACTCTCATGAAAACATTGAACAAACTCTGACAAGCCACCACATTGTGAGAACTTTGCATTTAAACAATCATTTCTATAGAAAAAACAACCATCATCTCTAGAACATAAAAATAGATCTAGCAAGTCCCTTGATGATTTTGGAAGATGCATTGCACCACACTCCTGCAACATTTCATTAGTATGCAAAGTAGAAATGCATATAGCATAATAGCTCATGGTACATTGAAAACTCCATGGTATTTGCAACAACAAATATTTACTTAATCTTAAGAGGCACATAATAAAATGGCTTCAAACCTTCAAAATCCCTTTGTGAGATTTTCATATTTGGATGTGTTTTAATAAATTTTTTGAACAACATTGTTTGGCTTGATTCCAAGAAATGTTTAAGATGTGGTGTATGGTCTCGATTGCCAATTTTTAACTTTAAAACATGCTTTGCATGGGTGATACTCTAGAGTTATCATGCCAAAATAATTGAATTACCTACTTTACATTATCGGTTAGCTTCTTATCAACATGTGGAAGCCTCCTGAAAAAATCTCATGTATCATTTTGAAGAGGATCATTTATTCTTTCTCTTCTTGCAAGTGCTCTATCCAAAGTTTTACGATTTATTTCAAAATCAATACAAGTTTGTGTCATAAAGCGAGCCTTTTTCAATTGATGGCTTACTAGGGCGGTTGTAATGACTCTCTAAGCAGCTCTCTTATCCTTTTCCTTGTTACTTTTCCAATAGACTTGAGAGCATTTAAAAATATTTTTGACAATAATAGAATTTTTTTCATTTTCTCTTTGTTCATTGAATCTTCTTAATCTATTAGCAAAGGGCCCATCTTGTGAATTTTAGTACCTCAGAAAAGTTGGCATTGCTCAGTAAATGTCTTATCACTAAAATATTGGTTGACAGTCTTCTAGCCCACAACCGAATAGTTCGTGTTGACCTCTTGCCTTCAAAATTATTTATAATGTTCTCATCAAATTTTAGTAACCATTTGGGGGTTCTTGAAGGTCTTGAAATTGGAATATGTCTTTCTTCCACACAAGGTTCTTCATTTCTCATGTAATTTGGTGAAACATAATTTACACTTGCTTCAATATTATGTTCAAAATCTTCATTTCCAACATTTTCACCTTGAACATTTTCAATATCAATTTGAATAATTTCATTCCCAATTTCAATATCATGTTCCACATCTTCAAATCCAACATTTTCACCTTGAACATTTTCATTATCAATTTCAATAATTCCATTCCTAATTTGAATATCATGTTCAACATATTCAACCCAAGCAACATTTTCACCTTGAAACATTTTCATTATCAATTTCAATAATTCCATTCCTAATTTGAATATCATGTTCAACATATTCAATTCCAACATTTTCACCTTGAACATCTTCAATTTCCTCTTCACTTGAAAGACCATAGGGGTTAGGTTCACCAATATTTAACATACCTTATCTTCTCTTCCTATGACTTTCTCTATCTCTTTATCTATATACTTCAATTTCTTCTTTTGTAAGCTTTCTCTTACATTTTTGCTTTCGACGACTGTTGCTCCCCATTATACCTCATAAAAGATGCTAAAAATCATTGCTTATGAAAAATTTTAATAGAAGATGCTCCAAAAAGTTGATCTTTGTCTCTTCCTGTCTGAAACAGTGTGTGTGTCACCTGCAAACAAAATGTAGGGTCCTTTGGAATGCACAAAACGACCCACATGGGGATTTTCTATGGCTCGCAAATCCGATATCCATTATGATCTAATATCCGATTCATTTAAAAAAATTACAATATTTGCAATGGTATAATTTTTTTCTGCAAATCGGATATCTAATTTTTGTACACATAGACCTAAGGGTTAATGTTAGATGGTAGAGGGTTTAATGGTTAAAGGTTTATGGCTTAGGGTATATGGTAGAGGGTTTAAGGGTTAAGGTTTTATGGTAGAGGGTTATAAGGGTTTAGGGTTTCATGGTTAAGGGTATAGGGGAGAGATAGATGGAGTGTGTGTGAGAGAGATAAAGGGAGGGTTAAGGGGCATCAAGTCCAGAGATCAAGGCATCAAAGATCATCGTCAAAATCCGGCAGATCAAAATCAGCGAAAAATCAAAAAGCATCGGGATCAAATCAAAAATCCAGGATTCAGGGTCAGAGATCCGAGATCCAGGATTCCGGAAATCAAAAACTCAAAAATAAATAAATCAATCCGTCAAAAAATCCAGAAAACCATCAAAATCAAAAGGATCAAAGCATCAGCGCAAAATCAAAATGCATCAAGTCAAAATCAAAATCAAAGAAATCAGATCGTCGATCAACTCAAAACGCGAGAGATCGGCATCCGAAATCAGGATCCTCAAAATCAGGATTCAGGATTCAGAAAAATCAAAATAAATCACGTCAAAATCAAAGGAAAAAGAAGATCGATCGTCAAAATCAGGATCAAATCAAGTCCAGTTAATCCGGATCCAGGATCAAATCAAAATCGAAATCAGGCATCAAAATGAGATCAAATAAAAATCAGATCATCCAGAAGAAATCGAAATCAAGCGTCGAACAAAAAGGGGAAATCGAGATCAAGCTCCGGGATCACTCCAGATCAGGATCCGGGATTCAGTTCTGGTCCGGGATTCAGGATTCCGTCCGTCAGAAATCGCTTTTAAAATCATCAGAAGATCTCAAACCATCAGGATTCAGAGTCGATAAAATCAGAAATCATCGCGAAAATCGGAAAAAGGGTCAGAATAAAAATCGAAACAAAATCAAAGTCCGGTCCGGTCAAGTTAGGTCCGAAAAAGTCAGAAAATCATCGTCAAAAGAGGCGGCAGAAATCCGGAAAATCGAAATCAAAATTCCGGGATTCCAGTCCAGAGATCCGAAATGAAATCGAAAAATAAAATCATCATCGCTCGAAAAATCAGAAACAAAAAATCGCATCAAAATCGTCGAATCCGGCTCGCGTCGGTCCGGGTCCAGGATCCGATCAGGATCAAATCCGAAAATCAATCCGTCAAAATCAGGCAAATCAAAATCATCAGGGTCGAGGATCAGGATCGAAATCAAGATCAATCGCGCATCGAACCGTCGCTCAATCAAAAAGGATCCGAAATCTTTTCAATCACTCAAATCATTAATCAAAAAGTTCCGGTCCGTCGAAAGAAAAATCCTCGAAATCAAATAAAGATGGAAACAAAACTCGAAAGAAAATCGCGTCAGAAATCAAAAATCAAAATCAGGATTCGGGATTCGAGAGTTCGTTCGTTATCGGTCCTCGGTCGAGAAAGAAAAGATCCTCCGAAATCCGGAAAATCGAAATGAAATGCGTCATCCGGTCGAAAGAAAGAAAAAGGCTCACGAAAGAATATAAATCATAAAATCGAAAAGAAGAAAATCGAGAGAAAAATCCGAGATCCATATCAAAATCCAGGATCAAGTCCGGTCAGGTCAGAGTCCGTCCTGAAAAAAGAATCAAAATCATCGCGCGTCCGAAAAAATCAAAAGGAAAAATCGAGCGTCAAAATCCGAAAGTTCCAGGATCCGGATCCAGATCCGTCAAAAAAACCAAAATCAAAATCGACATTTCAAATAAATCAAATAAATCAAAGATCAAATCGAAATCAAAAAATCAAAAAAAAAATCGGAAAATCGAAAATCAGATCCTCATTTATTATACATAATAATATAATATATTATATATTAAATTATAACTATATTGTATATTCTAAACTAGATATATTAAAATAAACTATAAAATATTTATTGCATTTTCTAAATCATATATTATAAAGTATAAAACATTTTTTAAAATCATATATTAAACAAATCGGATATCTGATTCAAATCGGATATTTGATATTTCTGACAAAGAATTTATTGCCTAGGGATCAGCCTCGGGCTTGTTTTGGTATTTGGCTTGGACATGTCAATCCTAAGAAGTCAACGCAAAAACGTGTTTGACAACTCACCTTGTTTTTCAACACTTCGTCCATGTGGCTGATGACTTTATTTTTTGCCAAAATTGATGAAATGAAAAGGGTTTCTAGAGGATACTCTCAGCTTTCCATCAATATAAATTATTCTTTACTTTGAATTTAATAAATAATTATTATTCATTTTCTATTAGAATTACAACTAAAGTCTTGATAGGCTGATTGAAAAATATCTATAACTTCAAATGGTATCATATTTTTTGAATCCAAAATATGCATCACATTCTATGCTTCGTATACTATAGGATTAAAAAAAAAAATTGATTTCATGAAGTTTTGACCAAGTTAAGGTGGTCAGACATACAAGTTTTTTATATTTTTTAAAACTTGTAATAAAAAATTATAATTAATTATTTACTTAGAAAAAAATTACAAAAAATTATGCGTCACATCCAGACATGAGTCCTCTACTTATATCTAAAATATTATAAAAAAATATTATCATTTTATTGTGGTTAGGATGGTTAGATAGACACCTACTTCTTATTTTTTCCCTTAAATTTAAGTACTACTGCATTGAAATTTCAAATTTTCACCAAATAGACTTTTAAATAAATAAAATAAACTTAGTAGTTTAGCAACTACATTCAATTTTCCATAGATTCTATTTTTTACATATTTTTAAAATAATATAGATAACTCATTCAAATTTTTATGTCAAGTTGCCTAACTCTAATTTTTTTGAATTTTCATTGCCACTTAAGGGCCTATTTTTTCCATGATAATACTGCACATACCCGTTAGTGTAAGATTAATATGTCATGCACTCTCAACATGCTCAATGGCTTGATGGCCAATTTCGTGAATGTAGAAATGCATTTCCAATTGGTACTATACTTTTAGTGGTTGATTTTGCAGAAAATTATACTTTAGCTCTGCAAGAGGAAATTCAATCATAGTATTATAATTCAGTGCAAGTAGCTATGTTTGTCAATATTATTTATAGACAAGCAGATGATAGCACTGAGGATGATAGAAAAGTTTTGAGGGAGTATCATTTTTATTTGAGTGACAATCAATTACACTCGTCAGAGTTTGTTCAATATTGTTTCAGTATATTTTATAGTTCAATTTAAGAGAAAGGGGAATTCAAATGAAAGAACACCTCATATGGTTAGATAATTGTATGCAGCAGTTCAAGAATGCTTGAATGTTTTATTGGCTAAGTAGGGTTCACAAGGAACTTAATGTCTAGGATATATGGAGTTTTTTTTAAGTTGGGCATGGTAAAGGAGAACATGATGGAGTTGGTGCATGTCAAAAGAATTTTTGTTGGAGAACAATTAAAATTCAAGGATTCAATAAAATTTAAAGATGCAAGTGGGATTGTGGATTGGTGTAATGCAATATTATCTACACCTGGTTTGAGTGAGTACTCTACAGTTCATCGATTCTTTTGGTTGGTTGAAGAAGACAACATTGTACCTAGAGTTGATTGTGAGACAATCAGTGGATCTACTAAATGGCATTCATTTAGGAGTACGACAACAAGCACATGGACTATTTGGACAAGGGAGCTTGCATTTTTTTGCCAATTTTGTATCTCAGGAGATTGGGAAGCATGTGAAAATACATAATGGGTTGAACAGTGGGAGCAAAGATCGTTGACACCTACACAAGCACATGATCAATATGAAAGAACTATTGAAGAAAATGATCAAGTGTTTGTATCTGAAGATTATGACTTTGTTTCAGACCTTGTTCAAGAAGGTAATTTTAATTCAATTTATTTTATTGTATTTCACTTTATTAAGTTATTTTTTAATACTAAATTATTTATATATGGATATGTGCAAGTTATTAAATCAAATTTTGTTTACAGGACATGTGTATGTTGTTGTTGCACCTAAGGGGAATGAAGAGCAAACAAAATATTGGTTGTCTTGTTGTGTGGAAACTAAACATAAGTTAATAGCACCTTGATAAGATGATGATGGCTTTCATTATCCAATAGGTACGGTGATCCCCTTAAGACATCCCCTTAACCAAATTTTGATAACAAGTTTTTGATCCCCTTAAGAAATTTTATAGAACAAGTCTTTCATCCCTTTAAGAAAATTTTGAGAACTTATTTGATGATGGTTTTCATGTTTTCCAATAGGATCGGTGGTGGTTGTTGGCACTTGGCTACGAAAATACCTGACAAGTAAGAATGGTCTACCTGCATTCGAAGACTGTGAAACACATAAAAAGATTATACATTATTCACATTTGGTGGTGGCAACAAATATAAAACTAGAGTGGTATCGTGGAAGACCTTCAAAAAAAGTGCTATGGTCATTTTCTATGGAAGAGCATGAGGCAATCATACATGCATTGCAAAAGAGAGAGGATGTTGATGGTACAATGTAATAAGTAAATGTAGGTAAACATAGTTTTAGTTTTATTTTGTCCTTTTAAATACATTAAATACATGTTTCGATATTGGTCAAGTGTGTTATTAGTTGAAATTGATTTAAATTGTCTTTTTATAGATCCTTAAGGAATAATGACAAAAAGTATCTAGTCCATGCAAATTCAACCTAGACAACATGGAATACTTGGTAAAAACAAGTAATTATTAGTTAAATTATATTTAAATACATGTTTTGATTACATATTGATATTTCTTGTACATTAATAGTTAAAATTGATTTATTTTCCTTTTTTGTATACTTAATCCATCATTGCATTGATCTCATACTTTGAAACAAAAAGGAGAGGATGACTGGATTCAACCTACACACATGTGGAATACTTTTAAATGCAAGTACTTGAGTTGTGTACATATATATAGTTTTATATAAATTAAAATATGTATGTTTTAATGATTTCATTGATATTGTTTGTACCTTTTTGAAAGCAAGTGGTGTGAAGACCTACTACATTCTAGGCACGAGTTTGAGATGTTCTTGAGATGGCATATCCAAATTTTGCAAACATTTTTTTGAGATGACATATATGTACATACATACTTACAAAATTAAACATTTTGTACAAATTAAAAATACATGTACATACAAAATTATGTACTTTGTTTACTTCTATGTATCAAAATCAATATTCTAGATTTTTTTTGTTAAATGTGCATGTTTTCCTACTTTGAAACTTTATATTTGATTGTATAATCACTAAATATTGTGCATACATTATTGTTAAACCCCCTAAACCCTAAACCCTAAACCCCTAAAGACATCCCCTAAAGAAATCCCCTTAAGACATCCCCTTAAGATGTTGTATTATGACCCCTTAAGACGTCGTATTAGGACCCCTTAAGACATCTCCTTAAGACATCGTATTAGGACCCCTTAAGACATCCCCTTAAGACAAGCTATAATTAGTGTTGGATGTTATTATTTGTTTTGACAACTTATAAATTAGTATTAGATGCCATTATTTGTTTTAACATCTTATAAATATTGTTGGATGCCATTATTGTTTTTGACAACTTATAAATACTGTTGGATGCCATTATTTGTTTTGACAGCTTATAAATTATTATTGGTTGCCATTATTTCTTTTGAAAGCTTATAAATACTATTGGATGCCATTATTTATTTTGAAAGCTTATAAATTAGTGTTGGATGCTATTATTTATAGAATTTATTAATGCTTTTGTTCTCTAATCATGTATGGTATTGTTTATTTCTTAAATTTTTATCCTTTGTGGTATAGAAACAAATTGCTTTTGTTTGTAAATTATGATTTATTGACTAATTATTGATTGGTGTGAATTGAATTGACTAATTATTTAATTTCACATTAATGTCCTACATTAATGTCTTGAATATGAACATAAAATGCATAAATGTACATGTGTAAATTAAAATTTACAAAAAATAATAAAGTCCATAATTTATGTAAATATATTAAGTGCATGAAACCAATATATTAAGCGCATGAAATAAAGTCCATCAGAGTACAACATATGAACTAAATTCCAACTAAGTATTTGAGCCATAAAATATAAAGTCCAACAGAGTACATGAGAAACTAGAAATATAGTCAAGGAAATAAACAAATATAACCCATAAAATCATGTTTCTAGGTCATGTATTGTCTCTATAATCAAGAGACCTCTTCATGCCATGTGGACTATGTGGATGACTTGAAACACTTTGTAGAAGAGAGATGAAATGAGATGTAAGACAATGAAAAATGATTTAATGACAATTTAATTTATAATTTATCATAAATTAAATTACCATCATATCTAGGTCTAGATGCTTGGGTGCACCTAAAGCAACCTCTAAATTCTCTAAATCAATCTGCATAAACAAGACAAAGAAAGTTGAAATTAGATGTACAAGTCTACAATTAAAAATGATTTAATTTAATTTAATTTATAATTTATCATATTTTAATTTTACAATATTCCGAGGTTGTGTGCCCTTTTCTCCAAGACCTGTTTGTACATGCTCAACTACAAGATGTGTCTCATGCTATAAAATAAAAATAAAATAAAACATGTATTAGCTCATAAATTAAATATATATATTCAATTTGAAATTTAAAATTAAAGTAATATTCAAAATATATAATTTATAATTGACTTTAAATATAATAAAAATTTTAATTTACCATTTGATCTGGAGCTTGCTCTACATGTCCTCCTGGAGGTGTAACTATGTCTGAGTCAGGGCTGAAAGTCGCACTATCAAATTCCTACAAGATCAAAATTAAAGCATGTATACTTGAATTAGGTTTATATATATATATATATATATATATATATTCAAGTTTGCACATCTAATGTTTTCCCGATGCCCATTCTCATTGTGGCATCAACCTAGACATACATGTAGACATTTAACACTTATAATAAATTTACAAGTCTACATGCACATTTCATATATAGTGAATTCAAAATTCATAATCAAGTAGCTATACTAATGTAATTTAAACAATGTACAATATAAAGTACCTACCCTTGATCTATGACAGTTGATAGTGGAGGAGTGCTAGAAAACCCCTTAGGTGGAATTGACGTGGAAGCCGATTGATTCACCTAAACCAACGTAAATATTTCAATCATATATGCGATTCAAATATAAATTTAAAACTCAAGTTAAAAATTATTTCATATATAATTTAAAAAATTGAAATCAAAATACCCCATAAGGGTTGCCGAGTAGGACTGGTGTTGATGTATGTACTCATGGAATGGATGATTTCCCCATCCTTAGTGTCATTTGTACACCAAACAGTTGGATTGTTAAAATGTATTGTAAACTTTTCTTTGATATATACATTCATCAAAATTCTTATAAAATGAGTGTGTAGATCCATATTTATACCTGTGTTGCAATGTCCTCAAGGTGATGGTCTATTGTAAGAAACTCTACAGATGAGCTAATGCAACCAAATGAACCACCAGAATCTCCACGTCCACCTGAAATAGGTGTCCCCTGATCAGGTCCATAGCATACTTGATGGAAACTAGTACATGCATGTGGGATGGGCCTTGACACTCCTAGAGTGGTACTCGAACCAGCTCCATAAAACACTCCTCCAAAATCATTGTCTCTATGCTCCCCATCCACTATCATAGAAGCATGTTGATCAAGGTCTCCTGCTAGTGTACTAAGAGAACCTAATGTTGAGACCACATCTTGATGATGCACAGGTGCAGGAATGGGAGGACAAGGAGAAACAATAAGGGGTTGCACATGCATGGGGCATTGGGTATCAACCCTTTTTCCTAACCTCTATTGTGGCATGCCACCACCAACACCCTGGAATGTTTTAAAATCAAAATAATTGGGATTTTTCCCCAAAACAAAATCTACATACATTTTCCTCAAAAAATACAATGGGCACTCCCAATTAGCATGTGAGGGACTATCAAAAACCATATGTACCATTGATCCCAAAAATGTGCACTCATATGTGGATGTATGTACCACCTCATAGATATTCTAGATTTGTTGGGAGGAATGGGATGTTGAGTAACGGGATCAAGAAAGTAGGGATCTAGGTGGGCTTTCATTATTTTAAGGTCTAAAATTTGTTTGTAAGAGAGACCGTCAACATAAAATTGTCTCATCTAATATTTGTCTCATCAATGCCTATCTAGATCAAAATCAATGGTCCTGATTGCATCCACAATGTTTTGCATCACAAATGCTAAATGTCTCGCATGGGGTGTAATCAATGCTTGACTTTGCATAGAATTGATTTGATTTTGGATGGATACAACCTGATTGTTTATGTATGTTCACAAGTGAGCCTCATTAGATGCAATAGGTGTTGGAGGTGGTATATTAGGTGGAGGGGGAGGTGGTGGCAGAGGTGGTGGGGAGGTGGAGGGGGATGGGGAGGGGGAGATGGCTAAGGTGGTGGATTGATGATCTCATCAATGTTAAAATCATCCATGATATGAGATATAAGTGTGCACCTGTACATTAAATTATACAAAATAAACATACAAACTTTTAAAATGACAATTTAAATAGTTAAATTTGAAACGCACATGCAAATTTGTTTAAATAGGATGTGCATACATATATTAAGATCATATAAAATTGAAACACACTTATACATTGATTGAACTTGAGCATGTGCATAAAAAATTCAAAATTTAGCATGTACATACATTTAAAATAAAAAATACGATGTATAATTTGCATGCATACATCATTAAACTAAACTATGTACATACATACAAATTTCAAAATTTAAGAACTATATGCAATTTTAATACATGTGTATGTACTATATGTAGACACGCAAAATATATTGATTGACATCATGCATTCGATCCTGACTTACTAACATTTTTTCTTCCCGAATTATCCCTTGGTCTAACCATTTAATCAAATCCCCCTATCTAATTAAATTCATCAATACCTGTCTCTTAATTAAATAAATCATTTTATTTGATTAAGTTAATTCCTTCTGTTAATTAAATCAACCCATCTAATCTAAGTATCCCTATTTAATTAAATAATCAATTTATTTGATTAAATCTCTAAAGTTTATCCATTAAATTAAATAAATTAAAACCTTATTTGATTTAATCTAAAACCATCCCTTTTAATTAAATAAATCAAAATCTTTATTTAATTAGCCTCTTATCATATTCCTCTCTTGTTTGATTTAAATAAATCCTAAAATCTAAGTCAAATAAGTCACATCATCTAATCTCCTGTTAAATTAATTAACCCTTGATTAATTTAACCTCATCTCATGTCACATCGTCTAGATAATGCAAGTTGCACATGAAAATAGATTTAATTCATTTATTAAATCCCTATTTTCCCTCACATGGCATCTTTTGGAATATTCCCTCAATTTGAATTCAAAAATTCCAAGTCAATATGTACATCTAACAAGGCATTTAACATCTCTTACATGTCCTTTTCCTTGAGCCAAGTGGCATTTATTGCATTTTCCCTTCCCTCTTACATGTCATTTCAACAAATTTGGATTTCAAATATTGGCATTTATTGGCACAAACCCCAAATCAATATTTCATCGTAGGAATTGGGAAAGGGCCAATTTTCACATCAAATTGGTACCAATTCCCCCATGGGATCAAGTGTTTGCTTCTTTAATTAGGATTAAATCTAATTTATCTTTTTGTATTGTGTTCTTCATCAATTTCCTTCCTATTTTGAGTTTGCAAATGGATTTCATGGGGAATCCTTGTTTTGGCTTGCATTTCCTTGTTTAACTCATTTACTCATGTTGTTTTGCAGGTACCTAAGCTTGGGTTCGCACACTATAAACAATAAACTTGAAACATTCACAAA
Organism: Sequoia sempervirens; assembly: GCA_007258455.2. Taxonomy (NCBI): domain Eukaryota; kingdom Viridiplantae; phylum Streptophyta; class Pinopsida; order Cupressales; family Cupressaceae; genus Sequoia; species Sequoia sempervirens. The sequence continues at coordinate 32,476 of VDFB02323802.1, read as the reverse complement.
AATTCTCATTTTATGTCTAACACATATATATCTATTACAATTTTCCAACATGAGAAATCATTCAATCTAGTAGACAGTCATAAAATATATACTATTATAAATTCATCATTATAAGTTCATAAATTCCACCAAATTCATAAATTCATGTCACTAAAAATATCCATCTAGAACCAAAATCATAAATTCACGTCACTAAAAATATCCATGTAGAACCAAAATCATAAATTCACATCACTAAAAATATCCATCCAACCAATTTTATAAATTCATCACACAAAATATCCATCATTCACCAAATTCATAAATTCATAACTATTTAAGATGATTGTCTTAATTTAGAAACTATTGTGGCTCTCTACTACATCTCTTCATTTCTTTGTGTTTTCCCTTTGAGAATCGGAAGTTCTCCTCTCCTCTAGCCATTGTCGATGCTCATCTAAGATCCCATCCATAGCCCTGAAAAAATCAACAATGGTTTGCATCCTAGATGCAATCATCCTCACAAGTGGTGCAACACATTCTTCATTTTGAATAATGTTGATTTGATCTTGCATGGTTCTAACATGGGAATTGATTCATTCTTGCAAATGAGCACCATTGATTTCAGGTGGTGGAGGTGGTGGGTTATGAGGTGGAGTGGGTGGAGGTGGAGGTGAAGGTGGTGGAGATGGATGGCGTGGAGGTGGATTGTGATTATTATTGAGTTGGTCCATGTGATCTCTAAGATATGAGTGAACCTGCATTAGATTTGTAATTTCAAAATGTAAGATACATTTTTAGGAAATACCCTAAAACCATTCAATATAAATGGCTTAATTGAATACAAATGATAAAATATGCAAGCCTCATTTATGTCTAAAACATGTTACTTGAATGAAAATACAATTATCTATTAATATAGGATAATTTATGAATGCTATAGGGTTTACGGTTTAGAGTTTAGGATTTAGGTTTTAGGGTAATAGGATGCCTTAAGGGGATCTATATAGTAAGGTCCTATTACAAAATGGCATGGCTTTTAAGTCAATAAAATTTGGTGAAGATGCCCACAGCAACCAAATTTCATAAGGTCTAAGGCAACTTCACCAAAGTATATTCACTTGAGCCATGTCATTCTGTCCTAAGAACTTAGTAGGCATAGATCCCCGTAAGCCATGTTATCACCCTGAACTATAAATTGATCAAGCTAGATCATGAATTATCTCATTCATATTATAATCTTGCACGATCTTATTATTGTTAAATTTGGTTGCCTTGGGCAACTTCACCAAATTTTGAGAGCTTATTTGATCCCCTTAAGAAATTTCATATTAGGACCCCTTAAGAAATTGATTTACAGTTTAGGGTGATAGGATGGCTTAAAGGGGTCTATGTCTAGTGAGATCCTAGGACAAAATGGCATAGCTCAACTAAATAAAATTTGGTGAAGTTTCCCAAGGCAACCAAATTTCATTAAGAGCCTAAGAAAAAATGACGGCTTTAGGGTTTATGGTTTAGATTTTAGAATTTAGGGTTTAGGGTAATAGGATAGCTTAAGGGGATCTATATAGTAAGATGCTAAGACAAAATTAAATGGCTTAAGGCAATAAAATTTGGTGGAGTTTCCTAAGGGAACCAAATTTCATTTTAAGGTCCTAGGACAAAATGAATACTTTAGTGTTTAGGGTTTAGATTTTAGAGTTCAGGGTTTTTAGAGTTCAGGGTTTATGGTTTAGGGAACTTAGGGTGAAGTTTGGGTGACCCTTGGAATATAATGAACTTGCTAGTGAATAACATTTTCTTGTGGAACAATTGATTGAGATAGCTCTTGTTTCAACTAACCAACCTAGATCATGAAATCTCATTCATATTATAATATTGCACAATCTTATTATTGTTAAATTTGGTTTCCTTGGGAAACTTCACCAATTTTTGAGAAATTCTTTGATCCCCTTAATAAATGTCATAGCAGGACCCCTTAAGACATCAATTTACGATTTAGGGTGATAGGATGGCTTAAGGGGATCTATGTCTAGTGAGGTCCTAGGACAAAATGACATGGCTCAACTGAATAAAATTTGGTGAAGTTTCCCAAGGCAACCAAATTTCATTAATATCCTAAGAAAAAATGATGGATTTAGGGTTTACGATTTAGAGTTTAGAATTTAGGGTTTAGGGTAATATGATAGCTTAAGGGGATCTATGTAGTAAGATGCTATGGAAAAATGCAATGGCTTAAGGGAATAAATTTTAGTGGAGTTTCCTAAGGCAACAAAATTTTATTTTAAGGTCCTAGGAAAAAATAAATGCTTTAGTGTTTAGGGTTTAGATTTTAGAGTTCAGGATTTAGGGTTTACATAACCTAGGGTGAATTTTGGGTGGCCCTTGGAATATAATGAACTTGCAAGTTAGTGAATAACATTTTCTTGTGGAACGGTTGATTGAGATAGCTCTTGCTTCAACTAACCAACCTAGATCATGAAATCTCATTCATATTATAATATTGCATGATCTTATTGTTGTTAAATTTGGTTGCCTTGGGAAACTTCACCAAATTTTGAGACCTTCTTTGATCCCCTTAATAAATGTCATATTAGGACCCCTTAAGACATCAATTTACGATTTAGGGTGATAGGATGGAAAGTAAGGGGATCTATGTTTAGTGAGGTCCTTGGAAAAAATGACATGCCTCAATTGAATAAAATTTGGTGACATTGCCCAAGGCAACCAAATTTAATTAAGGGCCCAGGAAAAAAATGATTTCTTTAGGGTTCAAGGTTTAGATTTTAGAGTTTAGGGTGTAGGGTAATTTAGGATGTCTTAAGGGGATCTTTGTAGTAAGGTCCTACGAAAAAATGGCATGGCTTAAGGGAATAAAATTTGGTGGAGTTGCCTAAGGTGCACCAAATTTCATTTTAAGGTCCCAGGAAAAAATGAATTCTTTAGTGTTAAGGGTTTATATCTTAGAGTTAAGGGTTTGGGGTTTAGCGAACTTAGGGTGAAGTTTGGGAGGCACTAGGAATAATGGACTTGCAAGTTAGTGCCTAGTTTATGAATATATTGACTATTTGCGTAATTGAAACACATAATTGTGTATTATTAAGATTGAGTTTGATGTATATTTTAACTGGATATTTTTTTAATTGAATAGAAGATTAATTTATTTAACATTTTTTTCATTAAAATTTCCCACTGAAATGAATTTTATGTTATAAAATGTATAGTATAAAATTAGTTAATGTTGAATCAAGTATTTTATTTTTGATTTTTTGGAATTGAAATAACCTAAAAGAAAGAAAAGAAAAATATTTAGATTCTTTTAGTGTCTAGGTAACTAGTGCAAAAATTGAGATTTTAGACTAAACTAGAAGCTTAATTAACAAGTAATTGACAACAAGAAATGGAAACAAGGCATGACTAAGAGAGATCAAAACATAAAATAGAAATGAATGTTGAATACTATCTAATTAAGTGACAATTGGAAATCGATTGTACACTTGGATTTACAAATTTCCTAACTAAATTTGCAAACAAACATTGATAAAATTTATGAATTGTAACTATTCTTTAATATATTGTTTTCCAATCTAATTATAATTTAACATTGAAACTAAAGTTTAACATATTGTTTTCTCCATACAATGCAAATGAAATTTAAAACATTTAAGCAATGCAAATGTATTTTCTTGAGCTCAAAATTAGGGTTTTCAAAATCAAAATGATTTGTTCGATTTCAATTTAGAGTTTTAGCAAAAAAAATAGTTTCAATTCAATTTAGGGTTTCAATTTCTAAGCAATTAGGGTTTTAAATGCATTTTTTAATTTCATTTCAAAATAGGGTTTCCAAATTCATTTTTTTGTTTGATTTGAATTGAGGGTTTCAAAAAGCTTGATTAGGGTTTCTAAATGCATTCTTTTATTTCATTTCAATTTCTAGGATTTTCAAATGCAATTTTTTTTGTTTCATTTCAATTAGGGTTTTCAAATACACTTTTTTTTGCCTTGATCAAACAATTTAGGTTTCAAAAGCTAAATTATGTTTCTAAAATACAATTCAAGGTTCATTTTTTCATTTCCATTGAGAAATCTTCAGGTTTCATTGCATTTTTTCATCTATTTCTAAAATTCCTCATTTCTACTATAACAGGAAATAAAATGCTTAAAACGTGAAATAAATTTAAAAAAACATGTTAAAAATAGTTATTTTATTGACATTTTCAATAAAAAATGAAAAAATGCAAAAAAAAGGTGGTGGACAGGTACCTAGAGATTGTTTGTGGAGGTCGTTGTCGCTCAAATTCAGGATCCCATGCACAGGTAAAATGTAATTTGTTTGTTTTAGAAAAAAGAATACCATTAGAAAACGGGATCCCGATTTGTACAAAATGAGATCCCGATTTGTACAAAATGGGATCCAGATTTTTATAAATCGGGATCTTGTTCCCTATCTGTCAGTTTAGGACCCTCTAGCAAATAGGATTTTAATTTTTAAAAAGAAATATCCTATATTTACATTTAGGCTCGGGATCCTGTTTAGAAAAATCAGGATCCCATTTTTGCAATGTTGATTTCATTTTCTTTCCTAAGGAAAAAACTTCCACATTTCGTGGACTCAACTTTGTGCACTTACCCTTAAATATGGTGGTGATGGTGCACACCATAAGCACTCTTAGTTCCATTGTATCTAGAAATTTTCTTCTTTATTGTCACAAGCCACAAACAATGAAATTGGGTGTAATCTTACCAATCCTAGAGTAAGTTTCAAAAACTAAGTCATTCCCTTATATTGATAAAAAAAACTTCTAAAAAGTAAATATGTCATTGAAGGATTGATGTGGAAGGGTGAAATCACAATACTGTGTCTCATTTTTATATCAACATTTTTAATTGAATCTTCACCTTCTGAGACCTATAGTAGTTAAACTATTAAGAATTTGAAGATGATGCAAACTAGTGATTTGTGGAATTTTTGTGTAGATTCTAAATGTAATTTTTTTTAAAAATCTAAAACAAATCATGAGTCTTTCATCATCTCCTTTTATAACTAGTTTTGATGCAGGAGCATCCAATGGTGTAAGGGCAATCTTGCATCACTCAAAAATAGTTAAATTTCAATTTTCTCAATTTTTAGATGTTTTTACATTTTTGGATACCCTTTTCATCATAATGAAATTCCCAATTTACGGTTTTTATTTTCTATTCCTGGGTGGAAAGATATTGCAGTTTTAGTTTCCTAGATTTGCACCTAAAAATCTTCCTAGTTAGATTTGGGGCACTTAGAGTTCCCGGATCAGCCCCAAAACTTGCCAAAATCAGTGTAGCATATTTTATGTGCATTATTGACTTTGTGACCTTTCCAACGGTTCAAACGGTTCATGAATCGGAGTCTCAGATCAAAAGTTATGGCCCCAGGAAGTTGGCGCACTTTCTAGAAGATACAATTGCAAATGCTCTTTTGAAATTTGAACTCCATGTTGTAAATTTTTGGCGCCAAACCGCCTAAACTCAAATTTGAATGTTGTTTTGGCTCCAAACTAAAGAGGAGCTCTATTTATGGGCGGGTTTCTAATTTTTGGGTAACTTTTTGGGGACAAGCTCGCATATTGTGAAAGAGTGATTCTGTAACTTTCTGTAACTTGCATATGTTGTAGAACTTGGGGATTTGAGATCTCCTGAATCCTACAATTCCCACTACCTTTCCCCTTCATTTTGGAAATAGGGGTTCTAACAATGCAATTAGCTTTCAAAAAATCCACAATGAGAAGCATTAAACCTTCTAATTGATTATGATTATATAATTACCTAAATAATTTATGTAAAGCAATTAAAGGCATTTATTTTATTTATAATAATGTCAAAGAAATTTACTCTTTTCTAATGTTAATCTAGGCTAATTAAATAAATTTTTGCTATCAAACATAAATTAACTTATATTTAAATAATGCCATATAGGAATAATAATTGAACAATGATGTTATTTGACAAAAATTAAATGTAAACAAAATATTCACTTAGGTTTTGACCCAAAATAGGTTTGTGAAGGCTAATGGCATGCAAAATTGACCCACCTCAATATAGGAATTCATTAACCTTGAAGTGGGCATTTCCTCTCAATTCCTTATAGCCTATATTACTTTATGTGTCAATTCCATGATAATTGTTGAATTTCACTTCATGTTGATCTAATATATAACCCACAACCTTGATCTAGCAAGATGTACACTTATACTTGTAGTGTAGAAAAATGCATCCCTTGCTTAATTCGAGAATAATTAATAATAAATTGGACTTGATATCACCTTGATCTAGTGTTGTGACGTGTTTTACACATCCACATTAGGTCTTTGGCCCTTTTTAAGCTAAATTCACTTAACTATGCCTTAATTTAATATTGTAAAATGTATTTATCCACACTTTCACATTAAATTTAGGAGGCTTGTAAACTAAAGTGGACCTAATCTAGTGTTGTAATGTGTTTTACACATTCACATGGGATTTAGGGCCCTTCTAAGCTAAATAGACCCAATTTTGCCTTAATTTAGTGTTGTAAAGTGTATTTATTTTCACTTTCACATTGTATTTTGGGCATCATTGCATTTATAACCTTAATATCATCATTAATAGGCCCCTATGACCCCATATTGTGCATCCCAAGGCATATTTTGATTAAAAAAAAAACCAACAATATCATCTCAACTTAATTTCTTCACTCCCCAACACTTTAGGACTAAAAATAGCCCCTATGGGACCCATTCCCCACCTTGGGTGAATGAGTCCCATCCAGGTGGGACTCATTCACCCAGGATGGAAAATGAGTCCCATTTGGCCTATTTCTAAAGTTTTGAGTGGGAAAAGTGGGTTTTTAATTCAAATTTCTCCTATGTCGGCCTTGGGGAGCAAATAAATGGTCATTTTAGTGGATTTCCTATATAAGAAAGCTTTAAAATCCTCATTTCACCTAAGCAACATCAAGCATTCATGTCATCAATTCAAGCACTTCAAATCTTCATAAGGTCATCAAGATAGCTTTCAAGATCATTTATAAGGCATTCAAGGGCAGATTCTTCATCAATTGTTGCAGCAATTCAAGATCCATCATCATGGAAAGGTTCTAATTATATTATTTCATGTTCATGCTTCATTATCTTATTTCATCATTTGGTTTAATTACCTAAATGAGGTTTGACCAAGGAAAACCCCTATTCCTTAACAATCAACACTTTTTCTCTCTCTTTGTGTGATTACAGATTTAGGTGCCTTGAAGAATTGAAATATCATTGAAGATTAGGTTGCAAGATTGTTGTATTTTCCCCCTATTTGCAAGGTCATAATCCCCACTAAAAGGTCATCTACAGCCCCAAAATTAGAGTTTCGGATCTAGAAACCTAAAGGAATAGATTGAGTAGACCAAGAACTGCAAATCAAAAGTTTAAATTTCTAGAAAATCCAAATTACTCATTCATCAGAAGTGGAAAATGAGTCCCACTATAGGTATTTTTTGAAGATCTTTGCAGATTTGGATACCTATTTTCCTGAAACCTGCTCTGATGCAAAAATCCATAATTGGGACTAATTCACCCATAATAGCGAATGAGTCCCAGTAGGCCAAAATTTCAAGATTTGAAAATTTTCTAGTCTCCATTTAGGTCTCTACAAGTTTCTAGGTGCACATATTCTGTTTTGCAACTTTTTGTTTTGTTTTACATACTTTTCTAGGTTATTTTATAGGTCATTGCATCAAAATAGGGTTTAGTGTTTCATCTTGCATGTCATTGTCTTTTCCAAGTCTTAACTTGGTAGTGAACCCCTCTTGTAATGTGAAATCATATCCTAAGGTACCCTATTGTTATATCTCTTCCTTCATTCTGCATTGGGTTGAGGTCTCTAGGGCATCCTTGAATGTTAGTTGGAGAAAAGTGGTGTTCTATGTCTTAAATCATAAAGCATCCATTTTTCAACTACTCATTTTGGTGAACCTGCATTTAGAATACCTTCTTTACTGATTTGGAGTCCATCATCATCCTATATCTAGCTTACATTAACTTTGCATTTCATTAGTTAATTGGCATTCTAGGGTTTCAAAATTTGCATTAGTGAAAGTGCATATAGGTTACATTTTTGCATCTTAGATCATTGAAAATCATCTAAAAAATACATTTTCACTTAGGATACACATCATACAACATAAAAAGCATCAAAATCATTTGAAAATATTTAAATTTTTTGAAAAAATCCCTACTAGGACTCATTCACCACTCTAGGCGAATCAGTCCTAGTGCACCCCTGAAACTGCCTTGTACAGCACTGAAAACTTTGTTTCTGCACTTCTGTTTTCTACCATTAACTATCTATTTAAGTTGGTTGAGTTTCTATTACATGCATTTCACTAAATCTAGCTTAATTTAGTCCATTTCATGCATTTCTCAATTCAAAATTTTCATTCATAATATTTCACTTTCATATTTTTGCATAGTGTAATCCGCAAATTACCTTGTTTCAAATATGAAAATTGCATTTCACTTTAAGTCATATAATTGCAATTTCTTTACTTTTCCATGATAACATATTTTCTTTCAAGAGGTGTGGCTTTGATATGGTTAAAAATGGATTGCATAAGTACAACATCCCCTCTTACAAGTTCAATTTAGATTTACAACAATGAGGTCATTAAGAAACACATTTAAAGTTATCCTTCTATTATCTTTCATAACTATGAGAACATCCTAGAGCAAGCAGATCAAACCATTGACACAATCCTTTATATTACATTTCCTATTGGTGAGGATGGTAGTGTAGACAATCATAACAATCATACTTTTTCTCCTCCCGATACCTCTCCTCTTAGTGACAAAGGTATCTTAGTGAAAGAAGATACAAGAATTGAGAGCTTTGATTGTCCCTCTTCTCCTTCCCCTTTGGAGGATATTAGAAAACAAGAAGATGAGATCATAGAAACATTTCTAAACATCACCTTACCTAGTCTCCATTCATCCCTTTCTTGTGAGAATGTTTTAGCGAAAGAGGATGATATCATAGATGTCCATGACAATCAAAATTTTCCTTCTCCTAATATCCCTCCTCGATGCAGAGAGGATAGATTGGTGCTAGAATATGCGCCTATTAAGAGTCATGATAGTCATGTTCCTCCCTTCCCTAATGCTCCTACCATTTGGAAAGATCTATTTGGTAAGCATGAAAATCATAGTTGTCCTTCCCTTGATGCCTCCCCTACTTGTGATGAAGCTACCTTACAAAATCTAACCATGGAATGTGATGAACATTTGATGTAGAGAAAGAACTCATATAACTCACTTTACACTTTCAAAGCAATGATGCATTAGCATTCATGACTTGATGCTTCCTCATACAACCTATGAGGCTTTCCAACATGATCAGCTAGAGCTTTGAAAACAATAGCAAACACAAGTGTATGGATTGTGATATTATTCAATCTTACACAACATATTTTAAGGGTTTCACATCCATCAATAACCAAATAAGATAATGGATCACTCAAGACCATGTTTTGGTGCACCCAACACAACTTGTGAAATATTGCATATGAAGCCTAAGATCACTCAACAATGGGAATAACATGAGAATATGGGTAAAAATGACAAGGAAGACATTTTAAGACACCTTCCAACCATTTTTCATGCACCCAAGAACCAACAATGAGCAATTTTTTTTCCAAACTCTCAACCCACAAGGGTTTCTAGGACTGTCACCTAGCAACATAGAACAAAATTTCATGCATATCTTTTGGTGTCCATGATATAACAAGCCAAAAGTTTTGAATCCATTAGAACATGCTAAAACATAATTATTTTGAGAATTTCAGCATTTTTCACCTCACAAAACTCAAGAAATGAATTTAGACCTGCTATTACAAAAAAATTTATAACTTCTACAAATCCCAATGAAAATTGATCAAAGCACTTGCAAAAATTAGATTCAATGCCCAAACTTTCCAAATTTGTTTCAGATCAAAATATGAAAGGTACAATCTATAGAACTTGTTGTAACAACCTACAACTTTTAAAAGAAATAGTCTTCTAGGGCTGCTAATGGTAAAATTACTATAACTTTCTCTAAAATTAATTAAATTTAACCAAACCAAAACCAAATGAAAGGTAACCCAATTATATTTCCAACCATACCATATTCAAGTTGTACAAAGGTCATACATATCTATACCACGTGAAAGAACATGACTATTATAGGAAAAACACAAAAAATTTACTCCAATTTGATTCCAATTTTCATTCCAATATTTTCCCAACCTTCCCCAACCTTAGGATTCATATTTACAACATGTATTTATGCTTTCCCAATAATTTTATAACTACCAACCACCCACAACTAACTTCCTAATCAAAGTTACAACTTTAATGCACTTTTTGACAACTTTCACAATGACAACTTTTACATCTTTTTTGTAACTTTTACACAAATGACACAAAACTTTACAAAATGACCCCAAATGATGGAAATTTGTCAAAAATGACCTTATTAACATGAAACAACACAAAACAAGAGAAAAATTCAAAAATTGATCTCATATGTATGAGGGTGCCCCTACACCATACTCCTAAGGAAAAGAAAAAGATTCAAGTCCACTTGAATGGAAATATTTAATATTGTTCAACTTGGAATCCTTTAACTGATTAATCTAACATGTATTGTGCTGCTCCAATTCTTTCATGCTGCTTTGTACTTGTGCTTCGATGAAACAAATCAATAATTGTCTCATCTTAACTTTAGGTCTCCTTAGTTCCTTACAAAAGCATTTAAGCATGTCAAAAGGAGCAATCATTCTCTCATATGCATCTTTGAATTCCTTCGTCCACATTGCTTCAACAGTGAAAACTTTACCACTACGTTGTGGAGGAACATCAAACTCAAATCCCTTGGTCTCCTTGGTGTGAAAGGATTCAACTTATTGTGTAGCATTATCCTCTACAATTTCCTATTTGCTCTGCTTCGCACACTCTTCTATGGATCCTGCAAATATTACAACTTTTGATGGAGGATTCATAGGTTGAGCATTTCAAGTGAAGATGAAGTAAGCATGGAACTGTTCCAAAGAAGACAATGTGCAGATACTTAAATACATTAGGCAAGAGATTCCAAGCATGGTTCTCATGTTGCTACCCTCCATTCAAGAGGAACTTGAATCTTTTCTTCCTCGAGAGTATGGTGCAAGGGCACCATAGGCTTTCATGCCTCAAGGTGGTCAAATGGAAATTTTGGTTTTATTTTGAGTTTTCTTCATGAAATAAGGTCTTCTTAGACCACTTTATGTTTTAATGTGTCTTGGTAGGGTCCTAGGAGTTAAGGTGTTAAGAAATTGTAAATGTTGCAAAAAGTTGCAAATGTTGTAAAAGCAACTTTTGCATTTTTTTGTCAAATTGGAAGATGAACCGTTGGAATTTGAAAGGAAATTAGTGGACATTGAGAATCTATTGGAAATGTCTTAGAAGGATTTGTATCATCATCCATGAGGTTGGTTTTTGGAGATTTGAAAATTTTATGCAGAGAAAGAACTCACATAACTCACTTTACACTTTCAAAGCAATGATGCATTAGCATTCATGACTTGATGCTTCCTAATACAACCTTTGAGGCTTTCCAACATGATCAACTAGAGCTTAAAAAATAACAAACACAAGTGTATTTATTGTGATATTATTCAACCTTACACAACATATTTCAAGGGTTTCACATCCATCAATAACCAAATAAGACAATGGATCACTCAAGACCATGTTTTGGTGCACCCAACACAACTTTTGAAATATTGCATACAAAGCCTAAGATCACTCAAAAATGGGAATAACATGAGAATATTGGTAAAAAGGACAGGGCAGACCTTTTAATACACCTTCCAACCATTTTCCATACACCCAAGAACCAACAATGAGCAATTTTTTCCAAACTCTCAACCCACAAGGGTTTCTAGGACTACCACCCAGCAACATGGAACAAATTGTCACGCATATCTTTTGGTTTCCATGAGATAACAAGATAAAAGTTTATAATCCATTATAATATGATAAAAAAGAATTATTTTGACAATTTCATCATTTTTCACCATACAAAACTCAAGAAATGAATTTTTTTCTCCAACCGGAAACCCTAGGGCAGATTCCAACCTACTGTTATAAAAAATGTTATAAATTCTACAAATTCCAATGAAAATTAATCAAACCAATTGGAAAATAAAGTATATTCAATTCCAAAACTTTCCGAATTTTTTTTAGATCAAAATATGAAAGGTACAATCTGTACAACTTGTTACAACAACCAACAACTTTTAGAAGAAATAGTCTTCTAGGGTTGCTAATGGTAAAATTGCTATAACTTTCTCTAAAATTAATCAAATTTAACCAAAAAAAAACCAAATGAAAGGTAACTCAATTATATTTCCAACCATACCATTTTCAATTCATACAAAGGTCTTATAGATCCATACCATGTGAAAGAACATGATTGTTATAGGAAAAACACATAAAATTTGCTCCAATTTGATTCCAATTTTCATTCCAATATTTTCCCAACCTTCCCCAACCTTTGGATTAATGTTTAAAACATGTATTTATTCTTTCCCAATCATTTTCCAACTACCAACCACCCACAACTAACTTTCTAATCAAAGTTACAACTTTAATGCACTTTTTGACAACTTTCACAATGATAACTTTTACATCTTTTTTACAACTTTTACACAAATGACACAAAACTTTGAAAAATGACCCCAAATTATGGAATATGGTAAAAAATGACCTTATTAACATGAAACAACAAAAAATAAATAAAAAAACTCAAAAATTTATCTCATATGCATGAGGGTGCCCTTGCACCAACATCTTACAAGCTCTCCTACTAGGGTAGATAATATGGCACAAGAGAATGAGACCTTAGAGAAAAAGTACAATCAAATAGAGATTTCTCCTAACATATCCACTATTGATAAACAATAAAATACAACCATTGATAACTCCCTTACTTGTGATGAAGTCATTTGGGAAGAACCAATCCTTGAATGTTAAGAACATTTGGTTTGTAGTTCTCCTAAAAACTCTCCTCCTAGGGAGACTATCACGGTACAAGAAAATGAAAACAAGAGTAATGTGTCTTCCTTGGGTGATGATAAAAAGGTGATACTAGATTACCCTTTATTAGATATACATCAAACCAAGACTGTTGAGGTTATGAATGTGCAAGTGTCTATTAGATCCCCCTCAACCATTGAACCTCCTACATACCCCATGGGACATCCTAAGAATCCTCTAATCCTTTACCCACCATCACACAAGCCTCAAACTAAAAAAAAACCCAAATGTATCCTTTACCCACTTAATAATAATGTGTCGCAGCATCTGAGTCATAATATTTTTTCTCATGCATATAACACTAGGAACAATCCGCAACTAGGACAAACACCTTCACAATCCCTCCCATTGCCTAATCCTATCCTACCTAACCCCTATCCTACCGAGTCCTCCTCATGGAAAAGAGTATGATCTTGTCAAATAACTAAAGAATACTCTTGCTAAGATATCATTATAGGACCTTATTCAAACATCCCCTCACTACGACAACATGATTCAAACAGCCTTGCAACAAGTTCATATCCCTTCTAGTGTGCAAAAAAATGACATAGCAGCCATGATTCAAGGAATAAATGCTGACATTGTTTTCAACAAAAGTGAGTTCCCCCATTTGGAAGTGCAAAAACAAAATGAGGCTTTCATGATAATAGCTATATACAATAGAAAAGGGATAAAGTGAACCCTCATTGATGATGGCTCTTCCCTTAATGTGTGTAGTGTATCCCTTTTGGATAGGCTTGGCATAGAAAAATCAAAAATTCAAACAACCTCTTTATCTATTTGTGGATTTGAAAATATTGGAAAACAACCACTTGGTGTTATCACTTTACCTATTACAACTGAAAAGGCCACATTATAAACACCAATCCATGTTATGCCTCATGATATTTCATATAATCTCCATCTAGGAAAGCTATGGATTCATGCAATGAATGGGGTGCCTTCTACTCTTCATCGTAAAATGAAATACATCTACAACAAAAAAGTGTACACACTTGAAGCAGACCTTAACCTAAACAGTTGTTTAAACATTGAGAAAAACAAAGAGATTGCTTTAGCAACATTGACACCAACTACACAAGTGGAACCCCTACAATAAAAAGACAAAGAAAAACGCATTGAAGAAGTCACAAAGCTATTAGATGATGATTGGGGTTCCTTAGACTTTGAACCAACGTTCATGGGAGAATACAAGATCATACAAAAAGACTCTAAAAAGGGAAAAGAAAAAGTGGTAATGTCAACACAAAATTTGGAAGACCCTTTGAAAGCATCCACCTCAACCACCTTAGAACGAAAGGCCACAAATTACACAACAACCTTTGATGAAGCTGATTATGAATGACCACCAAATCCAAAAGAAATGAAAAAGATTTATGGAAAAGGTTATGAGCTTATGAAGAAACTTGGCTATAGTGGAAAAGTATGTGGTTCTAGAGAACAAGGTATCTGTAACCCTATAGAGCCTAACACGCAAGAAACAACTCATGGTCTTGGTTATTATCCTTTGATAGAAATAAACAAGCCTTCACCTAATATCAAAACTATCACAAAAGATTCCTCTAAGCCAACTTTAACAGTAGTGCATCCTGAACTAATAGACACTAGTGGTCTTGATTGTTATACTTTGCAAGAAACAAAATAAAAAAAGAAATCCTCATTTAATGTCAATATCATCATGCAAAACACTAATGATTTGAATTCATTAGATTTTACATCCTCCTTTCAGGGAGAGTACAAAATCTTGCAATCTAAAGAGTCTTGTGTAGGTATAACATCCCATACTAAGCAAGAGATATCTTTATCACAAAATCAAGGAACATCTTCTACTTTGGATCAAGAAGGGATCTTGTCGAGACTCCTCCAAGATTGTTTGATATCCCTTCTTCCAAGAACATGAAATAAATTTTACTACATTCATTTTTCACCTATCATAGAGTTCATGGTCATTCTACTAATGATTGTAAGGCTTTAAGTAACAAAATTCAACATCTTAAGGATCATGGTGCTCTTCCTTGTGTTGAAGCACCTATTTCCTCTAACTGATACTTATCTTCATCCTATCTGGCTCAACCTTGTCCTGCACTAAGTGGGGGGAAGGGGTTAGTTAGCCTCTTGCTTGTATGTCACTTGTTGTCTCTTTTGGCTAGTTAACTACCTTTCATGTACATATACAAGAAAGCTTGGGATGTGGACGAAATGCCTTAAGTTGGCTCACATGCGACATATTACCTTTTTCATGACATAGCTTATTGGAAACATATGACTTGGCATAGGGATTTTTGAATAAGCTCTCATGTCTTCTACTTTAAAGCAATTGCTCACAGTAATGGTGTTAGCAACCACTTTAAAGTGGAGGAATACATCGACACTCATGTTTCATTATGTGATTTTCTTTCTTTTGCAATGTGTCCTTTTCTTGGTGGTGTCATTGGGTTTGATTTTCTCCAAGAGTGTGATATTCCTTTGACTTAAATTCCTCTCTTGGAGACTGTTATACTCTCAAATCTACACCCCTGCTAAGTTGCAGAACTTAGAAAATTGGAGCAACATGGGAACACTCCTAGACTGTGAGTCACCTAACTTGGAGTGGACCTCTAGATAAGGCTGGCTCCTAAATGGTATAACCTAAAATACTACTAAACTAATGCTTTTCTAATGAAAGAGTAAGAAGGAAACACAAACTAAAATTAACTAAAAACTTTAAAAGGTGATACACCAAA
Organism: Sequoia sempervirens; assembly: GCA_007258455.2. Classification (NCBI taxonomy): domain Eukaryota; kingdom Viridiplantae; phylum Streptophyta; class Pinopsida; order Cupressales; family Cupressaceae; genus Sequoia; species Sequoia sempervirens. The sequence goes on along the minus strand of VDFB02323802.1, from coordinate 16,659 downwards.
CTAAACTCAGACATAACACTCATATTACAAACACTTCCTTGCAATGACAAAAATCAAAACTTGCACAACTCATTACAGGGTAAAAGCACAAACCTATGTCACACTTTATAAAGGAATCGACCAATAACAAAAAAAATTCCAAACTTCAACCACATAAAAGTGGTCTTTATGTTTTGAATTTCAAAATGGTGTAAACTAATGAAATGTAGAAATTTTGATGTAGTTTATTCCTGTAATTTAAAAAAAAAAAATTAAAAATCCATTATGTTTTTACCAATTGAAGGAAAAATTTTGGAATGCTGAAAATTTCAAAAAAGAGTGACTTCACGGGCCGTCAAGAAAAAAATTGAAAAAAACTTTATTTCTCCCTATTTTTTTCCTCCAAATAGGTAACTTCAATATCTTTTGCATGGAAAAAAAAAACAAATTTTGATGTATATTTTCCTCGTAATAACGTTTTAAAGTCAAACATGTCAGAATTTAACAGTTTTCATGGGCTGTCAACTATTTTCAATTTTTTTAATCATTTTCAAAATACAAAACATATCATTTTGAAGAAGACTCTCTCCTCTTGTGCCCCATATAAGATTTTAAAAAAATTGATAAGTTTTACTATCTTTTTTTTTTAATCAACCTCTTTTTTTATTTTCAAAACCTACTTGCATTATTTTAAAATAAAATATATTAAAACTAATCAAAATATTATAAAAATTATATATTTGGATTCTACACTCCGAGCTCTACAAAAAGGTATTTTTATTTTTTGCAGAAAGATCATTTTGACTAGACAAATACTTTTTCAAGTATGAATGTTTCAAAAAATTCAGAAAAATGATGAGTTGGCTACCATGTAGGATGCCAACTAGACATTCTCAGCCGAGAGGGTTTCGGTTGAGCCCGGTTCAACCGAAACCCTCTTGATCGGGAATGGCTCAGCCGAAAACTAATCCGTTGAAATCCTACCAGCCACAAGAACTTGGCCGAACATGTTCGAAATAAAAGAAATTATTTTCTTTCTAATTTTTCAACTTAAGAAAATTTTTTTTAAAATAGATATTTTGAAATATTCGACAGGGAAAGCTATTTTCGATTAAAGAAGGTTTATTTCAACATTTGGACAATAGGAGAGCTATTTTTGAAGGCATGTATTGATCTTCAAATTATTTAATTGATTATGTCGAAAAATGCATTTGAAATTTATTTTTACTATTTTTTAATTAAAATATTAACATCAAAGAAATATTTGTAATAATATATTTATAAAGAATTATATAGAAAGAAGATTATTTTATTTTATTTACATTATATATTGAACAATTGTTTTATTTATTTAAAAATTGTTTGAACATGAATGCATTTATTGTTTTCACTATTTAAATTCTTAGATTTCTTTATTATTGATCACGAATTCTATGTTCTTCCATTCTTGTTCTTCCATGTCCTCCTTAAATACCTATGTTTTTTTAAATTTACCCTTGCCTTTACTTTTATTTCCAACTTGGACTTATCTTTTATACACATGTATATATTATTAAATTAAAAATATTTTATGTTTTGCATGTTTATGTTTATTAAAAACCTTTGTTTAAATATTTTATGTTTATGTTTTGCATCTAGGTACAAGATTTTTAAAATATTTATGCCATATTAACTGTACATGTTTCATTGAAATCTCATGTGTGTACAAACTTGTATGCAGGTGAATTCAAATTTGAGTGCAATTTGTGATGGCCAATCCAAGGATTAGATCGAGGAAGAATGATCGAACACGAGTAAGACAAAGAAAGAGAAAAGTGGATGAAGGAACATCTACTGAACAACAACCGATGGAAAATATTGATGATCAAGGTGACGTACATGTACAAGAACAAACTAAACCTAGTAATAGAAATTTTTTGGACCATCGTATGGAAATTTTGATGGAGATGGATGAAGATTTAAACAACACAAATTGAACTTTTTGAAGCATTTAAACAAGAATTTTCAAATGTGAAGATGTGTCAAAGGATGTTTGAAACACTATGACCGTCATTTGTATGTATAAATAAAGTACATGAAACTTCTTGTTGTCAAAATCATGTTGAATTTGATCTACACGGTCTACAATCATATAGAAAAACTATGACAGCAATTGATCAAAACTTAGCCATCCCTGGAAGCACAACACAATTTGTGAAGTCTCTTCTATGTGAAAAATCAGAAGATTCAGATGAATTCAATGTTTAGTGTATAAAAAATGTATGTAATGATTGTGGAGATTTGAAGAATCTTTTACATGTTGACAATAATGAAATGCAAGTTACTTGGAAGAGATTTGAATATGAGACATACTTACCAAATTCAGGAGTTGAGGCCAAAAAAATTGTTGTCAAAGAGAGTGGATTTCCTTACAATGAATTCATGAGTAAATTTCACAATATCATATATCCACATATCCAGCATTGCCATGGTGCAAGATGGAAAGCTAAGCAATTTCGTGATTCAAAGAATTGCTTTCCACCAGGTTGTATTCTCTCTATTATAGATTTCTCTGAGAACTATACATTTAGTCCTCAAACTGAGATCCAAAGTCAATATTATCATTCAAAGCAAGTTGCAATCTTTGTGCAAGTTTGCTACAGGCATGCAGAATTAGCAGTCAATGGAATACAAAATAGAAAAGATGATAGAATTATCATCAAAGAGGTTCACTTTTATATCAGTGATGATACGAATCATGATAGAAGCTATGTAGCTCATTGTTTCAAAATGTTTTTTAAAGACCTGAGACGACATGGCATAAATTGAGAACAATATTGGATATGGTCTGATGGATGTGTTTATAAGTACATTGTTTTTTAAATTTTTTGTTTAATTTATATTTACTTTTAACTTTGAGACTTAAATTGTTTAATTGATTATATATATATAATCACTTTTTTGAAGCTAATTTGGTTTGAGTGTTTAATTATTTGTAACTTCATAGGAAAATTTAAGTCTACAAAAGCTTTTGTTTGGTTAAGCAATCAACATGCTAGATGCAACACCAAATTTTTTGTGGAATTTTTATGAAAGTGGACATGGAAAAGGAGAGCACAATGGAGCAAGAGCATGTGTGAAGTGTGCATTTCGTCAACATGAACTTGTTGGTATGTAACTTTCACCATATATATATATGGAATCTAGCTTGATATTTTTTAAAAGATTAGATATATACTTAAATACTAAATTAAATTATTTTAAGTTCCTTGAAAGTAATAGGTGACAAATTGTGCCAACTTGTGTACTTGTCTAGGTAATTCCATACGGAATGCAAACGAAATTGTTGAATGGTGTAAAATTCATTTTTCCGCTTGCGACTCGACATACAACACATAGTATTTTTGGAAGTTATAGGTACATCTAGTCAAAATTTATTAAAATTTTGAATTTCAAAGTTCAAGTACATGTACATGATTTCAAATTGAATTTTCAAGTCTGAATTTACAGATATTGATCGATCAAATCCTTATAATTGTCAAGCAATTCATGGTATTAGAAATCTACATCAAATCATGACAACAAGGAGTAGTAGGCCTTATGCAATTAATGTGAGAAAAATCATGTTTTTGCATTGATTGCATTGAGGACAATGCAAATATTGATCAATGTGAGAATATTAGAGATGGGTATATTTCACAATGGGAAATGAAAAATTAATATCAATGCCTCCTTTTGCTAAAGATGACAATGTTGATGTCTACAATATTCAGCTAATTACGAACGTGTATCTGATGTAGTTGTTACAAGAATGGAAATTGATTAATTTAGTTAAAATCAAGATTTAAATATATATATTATATGTTTAAGTTAGTTCCTTGAAGCATGTTTAATATATATATATAATTAAAAATATATTTACAACTTAAATGTATTTATTTTATGTATATATGTGGTGTGTGTATAGGAGATATTTTCGTTGTAGTTGTAGATCCTAAAAAATGCAGGTGTAGATTATTATCTACTAAGATGTATGCAACCAAAAATAAAATTGGTTGAATCGATGATAGATGGTGATGGACAAGAGTATCCTATTGGATCAGTCATTATTGAAGGAACATATTATCAACAAATAAAGATAGATAAAAATGGTATTATATTTGTTGATTATAGGCTAGGACAAAAGGTTCTACATTACAGTCACTTAGTTTTGGCAACAAAAATAAATTTAGAAACTTTACCTAAAAGAGGACGTGTCAAACAAAAGTGGAGGTTGCCTATTGAAGATCATGAAAATATTTTAGAGATAATTAAAGATTGAGAGGATCCAGAATTATGTGTACTAGAAGCTTTAAGTTATTTTTTGGATATATGTACACATGTATGATTTTATATGTGTGTGTGTGTGTGTGTGTATTTAAACTTAAATTATAGATCTAGATCTATAATATATTTGTATTGATTGGACATGTGACATGATTTAGAATGGTTTTTTTCAAAGGCTTGGTCATTTATTTTTGGAATTGTATTTAAAAAAATTTGTTCCATGTGGAATTCTTAAAATTTAGTTCAAGAATCTTTGATTTAAAATCATTTAATTTACATTTGAAACTCCACTTAAATGTACATGTATGTTAGATCATATATATGCTTGATACAAAACCTAGTGACTTTAAAAATGTTTTCATTTACATTTTGCCTTAAATTTCTTTAAATCATCTATTTCCAAAATTGCATTTTTATGTTGGACATGGAATTCTTTTAAGTTCACTCAAGAATCTTTGAATTCATTTTCTTCAAATTATATTAGATCATACATATATATGTACATGCACAATTTACTTGAAACCTTTAACTTAACTAAATTAAATAGTTCATGTATTTTGCCTAAAATCCTTTAAATCATCTCTAGATTCCTTGATTGTATTTTTTATGTTGGACATGGAATTGTTAAACAGCTTTCACTTTCAAATATTTGAATTTAAATATTTGTTCAACTCCACTTATATATGAGCTAGATTGAATATATATATATACGTGCAATTTGTACAAAACCTAGTTTATGTTCCAATTTTGCATTTAAATTTAAATTTGTTCCATGGAATTCTTAAGTTCATGAATCTTTCATTTCGTTTGAACATTCAACCCCACAAACTTATATTATCTAGTTGATTTGGTGTTTGAGTGGTGAAGAATCTAGACATAAATGTTGTATCTAGTTTTCTTTACTTTTTATACATCACTAATGTGACATTCAATCATTTTAAATGATCATCTATATTTTCATGTATACTAATCATCACATTATAATTTTATTATTTTCATCAGGTTAATATCCCTTATCCTAATCGTCAAGTTAATATCACCTTATCAAGTAATAACCCATTTAACCATAATCATCCTAGAATCATCCCTTCAAACCTAATCATTCATTATCATGTTCTAATCACATTATCAACCTAATCTCATCCTAATCAAATGGACTAGAATCTAATCCATCTATCCTCATCCAAAATATAATCAATTTAAATTATCCATCTACATCCATCTCAACTAGATACATCCATTCTCCATCCTTAATAAAAAATCATCACTTGAACATAAAATTTTGGTTAAGGTCTCAATCTAGTCCATACATCATATTATCCTTTCGTCATTACCAAAAGCTTTCAACTTCTAGGGACCTTATCCTTAATCTGGACTATCATCCATTTCAAATCCAATCTCGTAATAAAAAATCAAGACCTTAAAATTTGATTTCATCTTTAATCCAAATTTGCTTAAGAACATTAGCATATCTTTTAAGTATAGTTATCAAACCCATTTTGTGAATGTTAGATTGTATCTAGGTTCTCTTGGTTTGGTCTTTCTTGTTCACCTCAAGGTGCATTGGAATATATGAACATTGTAGTGAATCATAGTGATGGTGTTTGGGGTGCTTGAGAGAGCTACATTTTGGCATCAATTTAACTTTGTTTACCATGTATAGCTTGAGACCATGTATTTAATGGTCCATATTTCCAATACACAATTAAATATATACATGGATTTGATCAATTTTTAATTTATATAGAATTATCATCCATGAAGATCTAGATACTTATATTAAATGTGCATAACTTGAGATTTTTAAATATATCAATTTCCAATTGCATATATAAATGTTCCATGGAATTCTTAAACTTTCAATACTAGAAATTTGATTTCATTTACATTCAACTCCACTTATAGCTCAAGTCATCTAGATCGTGCTTTCTTTGAATGCACAATCAAATTCATACATGTACACATGTTCTAGATTATATGGAATTCTTAAGTTCACTTGAATATATATTTGATTTCATTTACATTCAATTGGACACAAGTATAGCTCATGTCATCTAGTTCAATAATTCTTTGCATGTGCATTCAAATGAACATGTGTGTATTAGATTATATGGAATTCTTAAGTTCATGTATAGCATGATATATGCACAATTTATGTATTTAACCTAAAGTGACTTTAAAAATGAACCTTTAGCTCACTTTAAAGAATTCAATCTAACTATCATCTATTTCCAATTGCATTTTTATGTTCTACTTTTAAATATAGCATTAATCTCAAGCATATTTGCATTCAAATTTTTCCATTTCTTGACCTATTTATTAACTTCACAAATTCATTTCTATTTATTTAAATTAATTGTGTATATGTCCATCTTTTTAAATTTACAAATAGTAACCATTAGATAGTGGACAACATTTTGATTTCACTATGTAAATAGATTTATACAACAAGTGCATTTGAACATACCATAATTTAAATTTAAATAAAGGTACTTGAACTTGCTAAATTAATAATGCACGATGTATTTATAGATGTAATGTAAGTGTTCAAACCATAATAATGCACGTATATAACAAACTTATTCAAACCATAAAACATAAATGTATGAATGTGATGTAAATCATAACAAGTATATGTACCATAAAACATAAGTATAGTACATGCAAATGTTCAATACATAAATCATAAAAAGCATCTCCAACATAATAATTTGATCTCAAACATGTAATACTATAAAACAGATCTCAAAGAGAGGGATGTTTGGTATGAATAGAATCATCAGATCTTTGGCTCGATCTATCCCTTGATCTCTACCTTGACCTCTCCCTCGATCCATAGCCTAATATCTCCCTTGATCCATGGACCAATTTCTCTATTGATCCAAGATGTGTGGATCCATGTCCTAATCCAATATCTCTCGATCTGTGTTGTAAGCCTCATCCCAACCCTTGCATGTGTTCAAGTACATACACATGTTTAAATTTAATTTTTAATGTAATGTATGTATATATATGTGCACATATATGTAAAATTATCTAAAATTACAATGTACAAGTTCAATGTGTTCAAACTTACATCAACTAATTAATTTTTTTATTAAATTTAAATGTACCTCAGCTACATATTGTGCAGGATCGCCATCATGTGCCAAATTTCCAAAGTCTGACAAATCACCATACTGCAAGTAAAATTTTCAAGTACAAAATTTCAATCAAGAGTTTTAAACAACTAGACTTTTAAAATGCATTACATATTTTTTTAGAACACAAATTTATATACATATTTAAATTACAAATTGAAATTGCATGTGCCTGATCGATGGCTCTACCAATGTCACTAAGCTCACGAGAATGTAAAGACATCGCAGGGGGATTTATAGCACGTATAGTATTAGTTCCAAAAAGAAGCTAACCATATGTCCCATGGACAAGACCAGGTGTCGCAGTAGCCTCAACGTGACCTGTAACATCCTAACGACTACCTAGACAAGCTAAAGGATTGATAGAAACATGATGTGCATGGGATCTTATAGGCTGATGTGGAATATCCTCTACATTTTCCACCCAATGGCTTGTATGTGTACCAAGATATCATTGTCTAATAAATTCATGTACCTGGTCAAGAGTGATCCCATGGTCCTCATTGATAACATGATATGTTGCTAGTAAATCCAAAATTAAGACTCTATGTACATATTACACAGATTTGTGTGGATCATCTGATCGACATCTGAAAGTGTAGGTAGATCGACATGAATAAATGGATCATATGATGTAGATGTATCCTCAGTGGGAAGAAGGTTGATTTGTGGGTGTAATAAGTATCTACCAACTTGATCAGATGACATTTGATCAATCTGTGTCATAATAGAGGTAATGTTATCAAAAATATTCCTTTGAGTGGAGCCTGTTGTTTCCTTCCTTACTGCTGCCAATTCCAAATGTTTTGGTAAAACCAAAAGGTTTGGGCCAACTAATGCCCTCTTGTCCATAGGCGGTGGAAAATTTGAATGTCTAAATTGTGGTTTGTTAGAAAAGCGTCCTTTACCCTAGCCAGCATGCTCGAGATAAGATGTGTAGTCCACCTCTATATGTAAATAAAATTTTGCATACAATTGTTTGACAAAATACTGTGGTAGCTCACCATTGTGAGGCCATCTATGATGTGTTTCCAACCATCTAGGGTATATGAATGGCGCAACAAGAGGATCTACACACCTTGTAACCACATATCCTCTAAAAAAAAAATCCTCTATAAAATGGGAACATGGATAACACAGTTTCACTAGAAACTAATTTGGAAACTTCTTTATGTTTCACTGTGCCTGTAACACTCCTCGCAAGAGACAAATAAAATTACTCAATGTTGATTTCATCATAAGGATTATATGATCAAATTTTCTCTATCATTTTATAAATCTCCTATATAATAGTGACTAATCTATCTCGATTAGCCAAATTGGGGGAGTTGTGAATTGTTTGATCTAAACATTTTAGAGCATTGTCTAATCTAGCAATACTATCCTAATATAAATTTGATCTAGTTTGAGCATCTTGCTCAGAACCAAGGGAATGATGAGATCCCTCATCGGCCATGATATATATATATATATATATATCTGTATATGATGTATATGTGCAGATCTCTATCTATTTACATATATAGATATATATATATATATATATATATATATATATATATATATATATATATATATATATATATATATATATATATATATATATATATATATGTATATGTAAATAGATAGAGATATGCAAATATCATTAAAACAAAATATACATATATGATGTTAAACAAATTTAAATTGATATTTTTTCAAAACTAAAACAAATATATTTTTAAATTAAACAAAATTTTCAAGTTTCAAAACTAAAACATTTTTAACTTTAAATATATCTAATGAGATAGTTCAAACTTTATATTTATCTCTATGTTCAATAGTTCACCTTTTGTAACAACTTAGATAACATAAGAAATTTGACAACTCCAAAGAGACTTTCAATACATTTGTACATGATGTATCTATATATATATATATATATATATATATTTATACATGGCGTGCATGTTTACATGTGTATGTATATATGTGTGTGTGTATGTACATATATGTAATGTATACATATATATGTACATATATGTACATGCATATATGTGTATGTGTGTATGTACATGTACATACATACATATGTATGTATATATATGCATACATGTACACACATGTACATGACATATGTATATATGTATATATATGTATATATGAATACATGTACACACATGTGTACATGTATGCATATATACATATATATACATATATACATATGTCATGTACATGTGTGTACATGTATGTATATGTGTACATGTATTCATATATACATATATATACATATATACATATGTCATGTACATGTGTGTACATGTATGTATATATACATAAATATGTATGCATAAATATATATATGTACACATGCACGTGTGTACATATACATACATATATTTATGCATACATACTCAAGTACATACATACATACACATGTACATTCATACACATGTACATGTACATATATGTACATAGATACATACACACATACACTTATATGCAAATGTTATACATACACACATACACATATATAAATGTACATACATACACACATACATGTATGTATGTATGTATATATATACATATATGCATACATGTACATGTGCATACGCATGTACACATACATATATTATACATACATACATGCATACACACATACACATATGTATATAATACATACATACAATGTACACATTTACACATAAAAGAATTTTAACTTCAATTTACTAAAACAAATAATATTGTAGAAATAGAACATGTCAAGTAAATTTTGAATGCGTCTAAATTGAATCTAAAAACACTGTTAGAATTGGCTATGGCTGCCACCCAAGATCTATGGACCAAATGGAAAGCACAAGAAAAGAGAGGAAAAATATGACAAGAATAAACTGTATTCAATGTCATTGATATGATATGATTATGATTCTGATTTTTTTAATTACAATGAGAGAGACCCCTTGGTTATATAGCCAAGGTGAGAACATAAAAGGGCATAAGATTATGACAAGTGTCGTAATCTTATGACATGAGACAACTATGAAGAGTTATCACTCCACAAAAGGTGGAGAGATAATCACATGATGTGTCCACAAAAGGTGGAAGTGATGAGGTAATGACATGTCAAGTCCACCAAAAGTGGAAAATCTCCAACAACCTCCTATGTGGTCCCTAAGTAAACTTAACTAAGGTGTAAATATGACCTAGGACAAGGTACAAGACTTTTAATTACACCAACAAACACTAGAGGACTAAGTTACAAAAATTATTGAAATGGATATTGAAATTTGATGATTCATGGGAAAAAGCTACCAAAAATAAATAAAATAGGCTTAAGCCAAATTGATAAAATCATAAATATAACTATTGCAACTAAAATTCTATATGATTATTAAAAAAAATTACCAAAGACATATCATCAAAATATGCCAAAGACATAAAGGAAGAATCGCTCAATGGAAGGATTAACATTAGTGTGTAGGCTACAAAATTTGTATCATTTAAGACATATCATACTTAACATTTTATATGTTGCATTTGTAGATGTTGATGCTACTAGCATACTTATCTTAGAAAAATCTATGCAAAAGATTTCAAGAGATATCATTTTCGAGTTGCTTATTTTCTACTTGATCTGTGATTTAAGCTGAATAGGTGTCTTTAGAATGATATTTTTTTGCATCTTTTACATAAATTTTTCCAAAGATATGGTGTATTGATTCAGTAGATAAGACATTTATTAGATGTTGTAAACTAACATGGGTAGGTCATATAAAGTAATATATAGTTTGTAATAAATAGTTTGTTTTCTTTTTTACATTTTTTCATTTTTTTGGTGCTTTGAAGTCAGATCTTATGAGCTTAATGAACATATGAAGTTAGCCCTCTCTAACCTAAAGAGTATATTGTATCTACTTAAAGGCAGATCTTTAGAAATAAAGGGATTTTACCAAATACTTGAAGTTGTTCATTATATCCTATGTACATAGTTGTCTTGGCCAAGTATATTCTCATTGTCATCTAAATATTGAAGACTTCACAAAGTTATGTTTCAAGATCATTCTATCTTCCTTCTACATTAGAAATTAAGACTGACGATGTTTTCTTTTGGAGTGGTAAATAGTTGCCTTGGCCAAGTCTACTCTCATTTTCATCTAAATATTGAACACTTCAAAAAGTTATGTTTCAGGATCATTCTATCTTCCTTCTACGTTAGAAGTCAAGACTAATGATGTTTTCTTCTAGGGTGGTCCATAATTGCATTTAGGTGATTCCACAAATGGTTGTGTTTTACCGTTTGGTTGGATTATGAGGGTCCTTCAAATGAAAACTAAAATTTGTAAGTCCTATGCCATTAATCTGAAAAATATTTATGAATATAATATGTGTTCAAGTAACATCTAAGTAATCTATGTTATAAAGTACAAGGCTTGTTGTCTGCCATAGATAAATTTCTCATTAAAATAATAATAATTTCTTGAGTGAAAGGAGGTCCAACTCTACTTTGACCTATCTTGAATGATTTCAAATCTACCAAATTTTGAAGGCTTCCAACTTGTAGTGGATATAGCCTGCCCTCAGTCTGGATGAGTCACACACTATTTTGATTAGTTCAAGTTTGGACATATGCTTGTTATAAATGAGATTTATGAGAAAAACCCAACAACAATCAAAACTATGGTATTTGGTTGCATTACTAGAGTAGGACTGGTTATCATAACATGTACAAAGAATATTGGGACACCACTTTAAATGGTGTTGTTGAACAAATGTATGATGAGATGGCTTCTTGCCACAGAGTGTGGCAACCTTGCATCTAGATTATCAAGACAGCTGTTATTCCTACCAAGCTTTGCAAATGTGAGAATACCAAGAAATTCCATGATCCAAACATCAAATTTCCTTTGGTGTATGGTAAAGTCAGGCCACCAACAAGGACGTTGAAAACTACCTTTAAGACATCCAAACCTAACTTATTTATGTAAGAGGGTCATTTGGATGAACAATTGGTTTCTAGCTATTTAGCAGAGCGGGTTTTTGTCATGATATTTCAAGATGAAGATTAAACTGCCAGAGTATCTCAAGGTTACCTTTACTTTAGGTTAGGGTTACAGTTACTTTAGGTTTTTTTTGTGAACGTGTTTGGGTAATCTTTTATTTCATTAATGAGGTTCTTAAACAGTTAAATCAGATGATTGGAAGCTAAGGTTCTTAAACATTTACTGTTGTGTATGGATTGGAAGCTTCAATCCTAAACATTTCCTTGATGCCCTAAATTTTAAATGCCCTAATGTTTATGCAGTAAAATGATAATGAATAAAACATGCAGAGTGAAATAACTGGCATAAATCAAACATAGAGTGAAATATTTGAAAGAACACGATATATATATCGGAGTCGTTGATCTTGATCAACCGACAAGCTCTCACACCAGACCATTTCGCCTAAGCATGCAAAATGGTTGGGCTCTATTTTTTTTATTTCAAGCATTTCGGTCGATACACTTTTGGTCAAGTAACATTCAGCTGAAAGTTACTCAGCCAAAAAGGTACCACCACATAGGCTCCATGTCACTACCCCATGGCTTTGGTCGAAACCTCTTGGCCAAAAACTTACCGGCTGAAAGTATTTCGCTCGGATTTACTTTTTTGGCCAAAAATGTGACACAAGTTTGTGCTTTTACCCTACAGTATGTCTTTGCATAAGTGTTTTACAAAGAGGTCCTAAAGCTCAAACTCCTAGGAGGAAGGTACAACTTCACAACTAAAAGCTATTTACATCTTTGACATAGATTATAACCTACATTAACATACTTTTTTCTTAAAGGTGTTGAACATGAGACAAAGCTATAAGGAAATGAATGATACTTCGCAAATAACTTGATCAAATCAATTGAGTGCATACTGTAATAAATCAAAGAACAAGAAGGAAAAACTCCAAATCACGGATATCCAAGGTCTTCACTATTATTCATGTCCAAAAAAAGTTACAATACTACAAGTTGCTGAAAAATAACTCCAAAAATGAGTTACAACACTATTGGAAAGAAAGAACTAACTTCAAAAACTCAATTTGAAGTTACTTATGCAAATTTTGAAACAACTATCCCACACATGTCCTAGAAACTCTAGTCAGATGCAGCAGAAAGGCCAAAAAAGAAGCCTCCAAAACTCCTCCAAAATGCCATCCAAATGAAGAAAAGTCAAACCAAGACCCAAGTCACACCAAAAGCATGACAAACATACCTCCAAATGGTCTCATTCCCTCCAAAACTTAGTCAAAAAATAACCCACACACCTTCCCCATTTTGGTCAATCATCATTATGTCTCCAAGCTACTTTTACTCATGTGTTTTTTGTGTTTGCAGAAGCATAAGATTCAACTCCACCTTGTATATTCAAAAACAAAATAAAGTGACTTATAATAACATCACTTTAATAATATTTTTTATATTTTAGTTACTAATTTGCAAGGATGAAGGAACATTTGACTAAGCTTTGAAAAGTCATACTTTGAAAATCAAACATAACACTTGATTAAGTGATTTATAGCCACATCACTTAGCCAAATGTTTTACATTTTCAAACAAATAAAAAGGCATTGACTTACACCTGATTTTCTTCAAAAACTAGAAAATAACTAAGCATAAAGCCTAAGTTAACAAAATATATGGGGAGCCAATAATTATATGATTTCTTCAAAATCATAAGCAAAGCTAAAAGCAAATAATCACATGATTTCATCAAAAATCATAAAAGGTATCTAAGGCACATTAATTGTTTTGATTTTTTTTTCCAAAGGCTATGAAAATAAATCAAGGGCACAACTAAATGATTTTTCTTAAAAAAAATCATAAAAGAAAGTTATAAGGCATAAAGCCTAGTCATGAAAACATGCAAGGAAAACATAGAAATTACAAAGGGTATTAGTTCAGCCTTTGATTTTTTTAAATTAATGTGATAAAAATACTAAGCTCAAATTAGGGCACATGAGAAAACCCTAGCCACAAAATAAGGAAAAATTTTCCAAAAAATCATTTCATTTTTACCATCAAGCTTCTAGAGAACTCTTCTCAATAGCTATAGGGTTTGTCCAAGCTTTGTAAACACTTTCATGGAAAATTTTGAGTGGTTTTTTGAAGATTCATAACTAAAAAATCAAGGTAAGTGTCATTCCTAGTCATAAATCTGGCTTTTCTTTCCATTTGAACACCATTTGAACCTTCAAGGCCATGGCCATGTAAATTTTTCTAATGCATTCTTCTCTTGCTTTCATCTATGGATGCTTTGCTTGCCTTTGGCCACCATTAGATAGCTTGTTCATAAGTCTTTTGGAGGAAGGAAAAAAGGAAAAAACCCACTGCTTTTCGTGTATCTTCCTTTCAACAATCAAAAGAGGGTAAGCTTTTCCATCGAACCTCTGCATTATTACTTTATTTTCTAAGACTATAAGAATGATTCGAGCTCTGTAACTGTAAAAAAATGAATACATTTTTATATTTGATTCCTTTCCAGTTGTTTCTAGCATTTTCTTAAGCTCAAATCCCCTTATCTCCTGTATTTGTGATTTCAAGACAAACCTCAGATGGGTTTTTGTAATTTTTGTGAAGAAAATTACTTCTTCAGGTTGCGGCCATGAAAACAAAAACTATTTTTTTATTCCTTTACAAAATTTCATGGGTTTCATCATTCCTTGCTTGGTTGAGAGTTTCTTGTATTCCTCTTGAAAAAGATATGGGCTTTTCTCACGGTTGTAGAAAAAGTGTTCTATTTAAGCTCCATCTCTACTATTTTGGGTTTGTTTCCATTTGCATATATGAGGGTTTGATTTTTGCTTCAAAACCCTAGCTCGAGGGCCCTCTAGGTTAACTCCATATATAATTATGAAGGTTTTTTTTTTGTAGATCTATACAATCTGGGTTCTCAAACTTTATTTTGTGCCTTATGCTTTTTTGGGTATACAAAACCCGTGTTCCATTTCATGAAGAAACTCTACATTTTTCTTTGTATTCAAACCCATATGGAAAAAAGAAATCATCTCCAGGTTTTCATAAAGAAAATGTTTCATTTCTTGTCTCTGTATAACCCTAACTCAAGGGTTTCATTTCCATCTCAACCTGATTTTATTCCTATTTGGCTTGAACCCTAGGTTCTCAATTTTATGCTTTCCATAAATTTTGAAGGTGCAAAAGCAAAGCACTGTAGCCTGCTCCATTTCCTGCTTCTACATTTGTCACTTTACATTCACAGAGAATGCATCAAAACTACCATTGTAAGTTGCATAAGTGATTTTCCCTTGTTACAGCAAACTCCATTATAAATAACTTATATTTCACATACAGGTACCATTAGCCATGAATTGGTGAAATTGAATCACCCTTTACTTGAAAACAATACCAATATATTTCGAAAATGAAACTCTGCTCTCACTTATTGAAACTTGGCAACAGCTTACTTGACAATTTGAAATGCAAACATATGAAAAGAACGACACTCATCCTAGATACAAAACAAAATACATATGTTCAATACCTTTACTTGCAATTCCTGAATAAGCATTTCTCACTGTTTGATCCTTGTAAAAGCATAATAGCTTTCCACTTCAATGTGCATTGTGATTTCCCACTATTTAGTTTAGTTGACTACTTCCATTAGGCAATTTATGCATTACTTTTCTGAAATTGTAGATACAAGCAATTACCAATTTGCATCATATTTGTAGCATGATTTTGATTTTGCACTTCTAGAAAGAAAGGAGAATACTATATTTCCAAGTGATGACTATTGTGTAAGCATTAAGTCTACATGACTATCTCTCATGTTCAATTCTTGTGACTATTATGATGCTTGGTGTTTCTTACTTTCATGGTGACTTTTATTGTATCATTTCAAGATCATTGCATCCTCTTTTAAAATCTTCTTGTGACAAGAAAGATTCAAATGAATTTATTCACAAACTATAACATGAACTACAATCTTAACCAAACCCTTGCAATTGAGGTGCCATATTTCAATGAATAGACAACAACCATCATAATGTAGCTCTCAGGATTGAACTTACTGAATTTTGACCATGATAGCCAATTTTGTTCGTTCTTGGCCTCTAGACTACATTATAGGCTTTATGATGATTATGATTGTCTTTTTCAACTCAAGGTGAACTATGGCTTTATCATTTCAAGGTTACTAGTACCTTCACCAAATTTGTTGTCATTTGTGATCATTTATTGACTGTGACCCTCTTCTGGTGACAT
>VDFB02323801.1:0-73006 GCA_007258455.2 Sequoia sempervirens | reverse complement strand
TGAGAGAGGGAGTGGTGCTAGGAGGGAGAAACTTGAGAGAGAGAGAGAATAAAGGAAGGGAGTGTTAAGGGTAGAGGGTAGAGGGTTTAAGGGTTAAGGGTTTAGGGTTTAGGGTTTAGGTTTAAATAAGTAAAATATACATAAAAACCATATGTAAAATGTATTTCAATTAATCTTCATGACCATCTTATAAATACCTCTCACTTTCATCAATCTATCTTTCCCCATCAGGTACTCCCCTTCGAATTTGTTAATGGAGTTGGAATTCTAAATGCGATCTACATGAATCTTTGCTGCAAACTTAGGAATATATTCACTAATGTACACCATGGTTTGGTATACCATATATCCCTCCACCATAGAACCCTCAGGATGTGCTCTTTGTCTAACCAAAGCCTTCAAAAATTTTAAGTGCCTCTCAACCATCCACATTGATCTTGTGTGTACAGGTCCACACAATTCAATCTCCTCAACTTGGTGTATGAGGTAGTGTTCTTGTCCATTGAAAAATGTCGAAGGTAGACACTTTTGCATTTCACACATTAGATGAGGAATTTTTCTCTTCCAATAATTTATATTTTCTTTATGGATTTCTTTAGATGATAGCCATCTACAAGTGATTCAAGGCACAAATATATTAACGAGATTTAACAAAAATATATAGTATATTACATAATAATTAAAACAAATGGAAATTATAAGATGTATGCAACGAATTGAACAAATATCGCTACTTACCTCATGTATTTTCCAAGATCATATATAACTTGCTTGACATTGTTGTCAAAGTTGTCTGGTAGAGATAGAGGTAGAACGTACTGCAACAATTATAAAATGATCTTTTCATTATTTTTTTAAAATTAGTAAAAATAATACAATAAAAAGTACATGCATTATAGAAGTATATATAATATACCAGAATAATTACCTTAATGAAGGTATACCAATCATGCATTTTCATCGCTAACCTAAATTCACCTTTCTTTGTTATTATATTGTTTATGTTCGTAGCAAATCATGTGGGAAATTGAATTTTTCATATGACTTCTTTTATAGCATTACTTTGTTGCTCTGTTAATAACCAAGGAAAGACACTTATATTAATTTGGTCTACATCGCTATTTAATTGAATGACATTTTTCATTGCATGATTGGCTTCCTGAATGTCACTACAAATTTTGACAATTTTTTCTTTGTCATGCCTTCCATCCAATATTTTCCATAACATTTCTGTTATATTCTTTCTAATATGCATTGTATCAAACAAATCGCACAATTTATAGTTGCTCTCATAAAAGAGGGCAACCTACTAAATTGTCTCTGATAACTTTTCAAATTCCCCTCGTGGAAGTTTCCACCATTAATGCCTCACGAACTTCAAGGAAAGATATAAGTTAAAATGTGACATCAACAACAACAATCATTGTCAATTACAACATGAGGAGTAAACACAACACAATATAAAAATATAAATTCAAACACATATCATATATGATATATAAACAATTTGATCTGATGTATAACCTTGATGATTAATTCTATTATATTCCAACTTCCATAGGCGAGGTGTCATTCTTCGTGGTTTTGATGTCGTCTCTTCTTTCCCATTGAAAAATTGTTTTTCAGTAGTTCGATCCTTATGATTTCTATGGAGGAAGTGCCTATACTCATCAAACACCTGCTTTCCTAAACTTGTTGAACGATGAGATTTCATCTTTGGACCACAAATTGGACATGCAAATTTTCCCTTTGTTTGAAGACCTGCAAGATCATATATAATTGGATTAAACATGTCAATTTTTATAATTATATATAATGAATAGATTATTTTAAAAACATGCATGATATCTACTTCATAAAATTAAATACTGTTAAAGTGCAATCAAACGTTATAACATACCACAAAAATATTTTATCCCTGGGGCATCATGAATTGTCCATACATACTGTAATGGAATCTCTGAAATTGTCTTTGTCCTATCGGGTCCAGATGTCATACATACGACTTATTCCATAACTTCTTTAGTAACCCGCCATAAGAGGGGCTCGACATATACATTCATATCTTTAACTCGTACTTACCTAGCTTGAATGAACATAAACATTACATACTTATTTATAACCATTTTAATTTAAATATATATAAATTCAATGTACACGACCATTGAAATCTAAAAATACAAGTCGTCATGCAACAAATAAGACAAATGACAAGCATTTATGTTAAAGAAAATTTATGTAAACAAATACCCGGATCATTGACAACATTATGTGCTCCCTCTTTATTGACACCCATGGAGGAATGTTATTATTGATAACAAAAAGAGGCCACAATGAGTAAATAGACCTCAGCTCTCCAAATGGATTGACACCGTCTGATCCCAATGAAAGCTTAAGATTACGAGGTTCTTCTTTAAAGTGTGGCCATTTTCCTCCATGTCCCTAAATGCGTAACCATTCGGCAGTGCATTCAAAGAAAACGTCATCTCCACTTCTATTCTCTCATGCATGGTAACTTAATACACCCAAGCTTTCACAACTAAATAACCATTGCATATGTGGAATAATGGGAATATAATGAAGAACCTTGCAAGGAACCTTTTTTGTTAGTTGATTTGTTTGATATCTACTAATATGACATTACGGGCATTCAGTTGCAAATTCATGTTGTTTATGATATATAATATGACTCACGTGAATAAGCATCTATTGTCAGATACTCCATTCTAATATCTTCATAACTCCATAAATCTCGGTATGAGCGAGGTAAAATATTTGATGGTGGTAACAAAAATTCACCAATCAATCTACAACAAAAAATAATTTGTTAATATAAAGAATATTAATGGTACATATTTCATCATTTATTTACTAGTGATGAACTAAAAATAATTAAAATACATAAAAAAAGATGACATATATGACATACCTTAACATCTGTGAGATTGCTATGTTTGATAAACCATTCATAACCTTCAAGTTCAATAGCAACAATACAACAGAGAGAAGAGTTGTTTGGGAGCCTTCATAAAGGGGCTCGCATGCCTTCTCAAGTACAGGTAAATCGTGAACATCATCAAAGTCATCTCGATCATCATGATTAACTCTACCACTAAATGTTTCATGGATTAATGTATTTGTACCATCATCTTCAACTATGTTTTTTGGTACATGATCATCTTCTTTCATAGGATCGTTAATTTCATCTTCAATATTCACAACTCCATGTCCGTCCGCTTGCAAAACCACATTCTCCGAACTATGATAATCCATATCATCTGCCCTAGGGAACCCCACCTTTATAATAATGATAGACACAAATAAACCATGATCATAATCAAGTGATTATATATACATATATATAAAATATTAAAATTATATAAACATTTACAAATTCAATCAATATAAACACATAATGAACAACTTACCAATGGAAGATAATTATGCCCCCCTTCAACATGACCATGCTGCCTACAATGTTTCTCAGCTGTTGTGATTAAAAGTCATCTCGTCTTTAAGCCCTTGTAATTATTGCAAGGACAATAACATTTCCCATCACCCTTTCTTTTCAATCTAGCCCACAATCTATCAAGTGTCTCTTCATTTTGTTCTCGACTAATATTATCTGACATGATTTTTCTTTACCAAGCTTGACTATTTAGATCTTCAAAAATGCCTAAACCTACACCCAATAATTTTTATTCATAGACAAAAATAAAATCTTAATAATTCGGAATATTTTACACTAAAAAATTCTGGCATGCAACCACCGGCAGTTATACATAGTCCAAGTTAATGACCCCAAAAACTTTTAAAATGCTAATGTCTCAAAACTTCTTATTAAATTCTGATTTTTTACTATGATTTCCAACCGCTAGACTCCTATAAAATTAGAATATTGAACTTCTTGATCGCAAACTTCCCACAACGCATGGAGGTAGTAAAGCCAGGGTACATAGCGACCCATTCCTATGAGCAACAAGCTTCCTAATCATTACAATGTCAATACCTGATTTATCCTTTAGTTAAAGATGCAATGTGTCACTTCTTATGACGAGTTTATCCCTAGAGCCCTCAACATTCAGAGAGCCCTAATCACACAAGGAAGCACACACTAGTAGAATTTGGACAATAAATGATTAGGTGACTAAAACCTTTAGTCACAATAACTAAAAATGACTAAATTTCCGCTATTTTTGCAACTCAACTATAAATGAGTAAATAAATTACTAGTTTGGTCATTGATTAAAAAATATTTAGTCACACAAATAAAAATAACTAAATAGTTAGTCATTTATTTAGTCACAATCCATTTGAATAAATCATTTAAGGAATCAAGAATATAGCCCAGTAAAATACTCTTAAACTTTAATAAACATACCCTAAAAACTTTTGTCAAAATCTTTTCAAAGCGTAGCCCACCGTAATGGAGTTTTCTATTTTTAATAAACATACTCTAAAACCTTCACAAAACATTACTATTTTCAAGCATAGACTGTAAAATGGAGAAGTAGTTTCCGTAAAGAATGATAGAGAACGGTGAGGGGATGTGCATGAAAGGAGGCATAGGATTCATTGATGCTTATCTCATTCATGCTCTGCTCAACAAATCTTACATTGTTCCTACTACTATTTGTAATCTAGGTATTTACTTGAAATATATTTGCATATTCTCAAATTCCTTCAGAGGCTTTTGAAATATCAATGTATTTAATTAAAAAAAAATGATGTATTTCCTTGTAATTAGATAATTTGGAGATCTCCTAAATCGGGCCCCAAAGACACTATCCCTTTGGCAATCAGATTCATTACTCTAGCTACTAGGGTTTTGCATGTGACATCTTTAATATCTTCATGACCATGGCTTTTAAATAGATCTTAGTCTTTTCTTTAATCCCTTTCATGGTAACCCTTGAGTTCCATAATCCACCTTCAATCTCTTCTAAGAACATTGTCTTAAGCTAGACTGCATAGTATGCATATAAAGCAAGTCCTTCATACCTGCTATTGTTCCAAACCACCACTCACTATCTTGCTTAAAATGTTTCCTCCATAAGCACAATAGCATGTTTTAAAATCATGGTTGCGAGTGATTGACCATTAAGGTCACCACTTTCATCAATATACAATGAGATTTTTGTCTTCAAACTCAAGGAATTATACAAGATAACATTGTGAATTGTTTGTTGTGTACGATTTTATTTTCTTGCACATTTATTGCTTTGCTAACTTCCTTTAAGATTGGGTATTGCACCCTTAGCTGCAATCTCAAACAACTCACTCACTATCACTTGAAGATTCTTTTCATGAGCATCCTTCTATAAAATCAAACTATGCCCTATAGACTACCTATTTACTACAGGGGCTCATTGTTTCATGGTATTGTAGATCTTAAGATCCTTCAACCTTATTGACACTACTTCACAGTCCACAAGGTATTATTCACTATTCTCTCATCTTGATGAGTCTCAAAACACTGCTCAAACATGCAATCCACTACCTTCATTATACATTAATGGTTAAGAAGAAACATTGAACCTATGATTACCATTGTTACTTCATTTGGATAGTCATTCCCTGATTGCATTTTCCTTGTCTAACACTACCAAAAGCATTTGAAAAACCCTTAAGGTCAGCAAGGGGGTAAGGAAACTCACTGTTAAAATCTCCACTTTACTATGCAAGGTTTGAGCTTTATTATCTTGTCACTGCTCAGCCTCTTTTTGACTATCACATCTCAAGTGATTGTCATTATTCTTATTGTAGATTGCATTTACAAATGTCACTAAGCTACATAGTGTGCTTGTTATTGGCTACAATCTTTAGATTGCAAGATTTTGTTATTAGCTACAATGTCTCAATCTTTCTGGTATTGCAATCTCACTAATCCACTAGAGTTATTGTTTATGTTTCTACGAAGGTGTAGGGTTTGTACCCTAATTATGGTCTTACCAATGCTTTTGTTGGTATTAAAAAACAACCTTAAATCTTGGGTCAGAAAATTAGTTGTCTTGACAAAGTTGTGGTATGATCTTGGATTTTATCCTAGAGTGTGTGGGAAGCTTGTGTTTGATCATTAAGGTATGTAAACCTAATCAGGGAAATGTATCCTATATAGCATGGGTCTTTTTTTAATACTTTCCATAATGGTTATTAGCATATCACATTATTATAGTTTGCAGTAACCCAAGATTGCATTCAAGTATGTAACAAACTTGGTTTGTAGTTTAAACAATACACTTTTAAGTAACATTCATAAGGTTTAGAAAATCTCGATCACTCTCTAGAATAGCCCATTAAACATGGGTTGTGCTTCAATGCAATACATAATTGATATAACACAACCACTCTACATATCAACCAGAGTTATAGGCTCTTTATTGCAGCAAGACGTAATCACTCTTGGATCATGCTATAATTACATCATAACCTATTAAACTTGAGACAACCTGAATGCACCTAATGATGATTGACACCTACATTATACAACCTGAATTAACTACATTATATGAGTGCCTCCATTTCTATCACAAAATAGCCACATTAAACTTGGGTCACACATGAATGCATCCTGTATTTATTATAGCACAACTATTCTACATGACCAATAGAGTTATGGATCACATAATTATAGTCACAAGAATTTGTTCCTTGGTTGTGATCTTATGGTGATTCCACACAACAAAATTTGGACATGAAATTATCAAAACCATAAACCTCTAAAAATGAAATCTGATGAGATGTTGCTTTAAAATATGATTTTCAAACCTGGAACTACAAATCTGACTTCACAACTGAATTCTGCAAAAAGACAATAACTACCCTCAACCTGGTGATATCTTCTTGAATTTTTTCTGATTTTTCCCAAGAAAATTGTCCTTAGTTCTCCACAAACTGTCTCAAGTAGAGCAAAACACTGTCGCAATAAATCAGCGAACTCACTTTTCTTTATGTCAGCCACATTTTGATTTTTTTCTTATTTTTCATGTTTGTCAAAATTTTGATGAAACTGATAGTCAAAATTTTGATGAAACCCAGGTTCATAAAAATTTCAACGAAAGTCAGGGATAAACTTTTAAAAAATTGAAAATTACACATCAAATTTTACAAGCACCCGATGATACATCAAATTATACATATTTCGTCAGATATTTTCGTCGTATTTTGTAGTCAAATGAGTTAGTGTGGTATGAAAGATTGGATAGGTATTTTTTGCAACAAGGATTCAATAAATGTACTACAGATAAAAATCTTTATGTTAAAGTTGAGAAGGATTGAATCTTGATTGTAGTTGTACATATTGATGATACAATATTTGGAGGAAATGAGGAAATGTGCAAGAAGTTTTCAAAAGAGATGAAAAATGAATTTGCACCCCCTTGCAAATTTCCCTTTACACCCTTCACTTTAGAAAATTCAAATCTGACCATGTAATTCCACATTACCCATCTAAATTCCATCCACTTGGTGCTTGTTTTTTCGTGTCGATGGGGGAATTTATGTTAGGGACGCATGTGTGGCACACAAACATCTGTGTGGCGCGCTGTTGTCCTGACATAATTCTTGCCTCTAAAATCCGCAAAGGTGTTACATTCTCCATTAGCGACGAAATGTAACACCTCTGCACCTTCTGGATGACCTTTGAATGACTCTTCCCCTCCCAAACCTTCTTCAAATTCCTATCTTTCACATTCAATGGAATCCTATGGATTCTCTCTTGATCCTCTACACACTTGTTTGATCTTGCTTCACATTCTTTGCATTCTCACTCCATCCACTTGTTGCTTGTTTTTAATGCCAGTGGGGGAATTTATGTTAGGGACGCGCGTGCGGTACGTGGACGCCTATGTGACACATTGTCATCTTGACAAGATTCCTACCTCTGGAATCTTCAGAGGCATTATGTTCTCCATTGGTGATGATACTTAATAGCCTTGTGCCTTCCTTCTAACCTTTAAACAACTCTTTCCCTCCCAAACCTTCTTTAAATGCATATCTTTCACATTCAATTGACTCCTCTTGATTCTCTCTTGATCCTATACACACTTGTTTGATCTTGCTTCACATTCTTGGCATTCTCACTCCATATTCTTGCAACTTGAAGCTACTAGTTGCACTATCAACTCTTTCAAAAATCACATCATTCTTCACATCTACCACAAAAGCTGCAACTTAGTGTCTTGCGAGACTACTTTTGGCATCGTTGCGGCTACGTTGACTTTGCCACAGTTGTAGACTTGCATTCCTCTCTCATTGGCCTTGAGTGCCTTTGGTTGAGGGTGGTATCACTTTCTTACTATTATTTTTTTGTTGGATTTGAGTAGCATAGTGTTTCTCGTAGCATTAAGTAATTTACTTTCCAACATAGTTTCTTTATCATATTTCTATCTCTCTATCTATTTGGTTGTCTATGGAGGTGGAAACACCAAAATGGGGATTTGACTATGCCAAGACTCAAAATAGCCCTAACATTTTTCCCTCATTTATTGTGTGTAGATGCTTGTATGTGTGGAGCTTACCAGTGAACTAGATCCTCCATGAGTTCATTTCTACCACCTTTGTCTTTGTCATTTTCTATATCACCTTTCTTGTCATTTTAGTTATTCTACTATTTGTTTCTTTAGTTATTGTTGATAAAATTTTAGCTAAGCTTATTAGTGGGATTTTTGTCACTCTGTTTGTGTCCTTGCACTTCCTATCTGTATGGATGCTAGCGCGCCTGTGAGATGCCAATGCACCACACTATCGTTCTTGATTTGTGTTGTTTTCCTCTGGTAGAGAGTTGTTTGAGGTATAGTTTAGGTTCCAAAAACCTACTTGTTTAACCCCATTAAAACTCTCAGGTTAGTAGAGTGATAGAATCACTGAGAGTGCTCTTCATTCTCTATCCTTGGGCATCAAAACTCTTGTCTAACTTGAGGTAGATTAGGGCAGCCTTCCACTCTTATCTCTTCATGACTTGGAGCCTTGGTGTGGTTGGCCCCCTCCTCTACATTTTGGAGAACTCGATGTGAACCATTTTGGTTCTATTTGGTAGTGTTGAAATACCCTTTCCTCATATCCTAGGAGTGTTGTGGGTGTGATTTTTTCAAGGAACCTAGCCTTGCAACCCAACCTACGACCCCTAGTGGCATAGCTAGAAGGTTCCCTAAGCATTGTGGAACGAAACCTTGAGTGGGTCACCATCTAACTATGAAACCATTGGGGGAATCTATGAAAGTTCTATTTAGTGTATGTAGAAATGGCCTCCTTCTTACATCTACCCATCCGATCTATGCAACCTACGATTGGATCTCCTACCATAAATTTCACCTCATAGGACTTGTTGATGAACTCCAACAGAGAACCATCTCCCTTATACATCCTCGCATGTATCAATGGAAACACTGTAATGGGTGTTCTCATTGACCCTACATGTCAGGTGAATTTCATTACAGAGATCATTTTAATAAATTTCTTACACAAGGATGGATATGAAAAATCTAGGAGTATAATTCCTACACACGATGGGCTTTTCATTCTGGTGCAGGGGCACCATGTCAATTTTTTTTAATATAGTCATATGATAGTTTTTAATTATTTAGTGTCTTGTATGGTGTAATAAGGTCATAATAGTCCATTTTCCAATGTATGGAGTCATTAGGGTTTGTTTGGAGTCATATTGTCAAAATCTTGCAAAAATTTGCGAAGTTGCTATGCAACATTTGCATTTTTGGTGTTTTTTGTGGAAGTTCAAGGGTCAAGTTGGTTTTGTTCAATGGGAAATAGTTGAAACTAATTGGTCATGTTATGTAATGCTTTAAAAATCCTTGGTGAATGTTGGGGGAGAGGTTGGCCAATTTAAATTTGAATTTTGAATATTGAAAGCACTGATTTCTTGCATTTTTGATAAAAACCTACTGCTCCAACATACTGTATGGCTTGTTACGACCTTTGGTTGAAATTTTATGCATTGGAGTTTGTGAGGGAGTGAATTAGCTTCACTTTGGATTTTGTTTCATAATTTTTCATTAAGTTTGTGAAATCTAGAAACATTTTTTTGAAACTGCCTAGGAAACCCTGAATTTAAGGGTTCGATTGCTTAAAATGGAAATTTAATCCATTCAACCCAGTGAAACATGTGATAATGTGGTGGAATGGAATTTCTAGGTGTAGGTTTTTGTTTCTATTTCTTTTGCAAGGGAAAGGGAGGCGGTTTGATGGAATTTTGTATGATGCCCTAGTTACAAACTTTCATGTTTTTGGTGAAAAAAAAGGAATTGAATACTATTTTATAGAAAGAATGGTTGGAACCCTTTCTAGTTGATGAAATAAGCTTGTGCAGACTTAATGTGATGTGTTTGAAGTGTTGGTAAGGTTAAATAAGGTCTGGAGGTTGTATATTCAATAGACCCCTGTATGAGCATGCCTAAATGGGCCTAGGTAGGGTTTTGTAAAAGGGTGATAGATTGAGTGTGGCAGTTGATAAAACTCAATGTTTTAGACCTTTTGCGATCTTTTTGGAATTGTGGAATGAAGATTGTGGGTTTGGGAAAAGAATACAACCTTGCTTTGTAAAAGAGGCCTAATTGGCTTAAGGGGTAGCGTAGTAGTCCAAATTTGGAGATGAAGTTCTAAAACAACCCTACCTTCAAATCTGATAAGTCAAAGTAGATGGAAGAAGGGTATTTGAAATGCTAGTTCTCTTGTGGGTTTAAAGTTAATTTTGAAAGATATGATCAGAAAACACCATTTGGAATGCTACAAGGAAAAGATGGAGAAATTGTGAGATAAAGGTCAAGATAGGGTTTTGAAGGTTGAAGAATTGTTTGGAATAGTTTGAATTGCGATTGTAAGACAAACTCCTCCCTGCTCTACATCAAGTGGTATCAGAGCATAGGTTTTTGATCTTTTGAAGGAGAAAGGTTACAATTTGAAGAAGGAGAAGTTGTAAGTTGAAAGGACAAGATGCCTCCTAAAGGAAGTGGAGCCCTTGGTAGGGAAATAAGGTTGTTAAAGGAATCACAAGAAGCACTTTTAGCTAGATTTCTAGCATTAGAGACAAAAAAAAGGAGAGGAAAGGCCACTAAAGAGGGAAGTGACTAAGAGGAAGATGAAGAGGGTGAGGATGAAAACCCTCCAAGGAGAGTCCAAGGTGATGATGAGTTGGACCTTGATGAAAGAAGTACCGTGAAAATGCTCAAGGCTGTCAGAGGAGATGCTTCTGAGGTGAAAATAGATTTTCCAATGTATAGTGAAAAGTTGGATGCAAAAGAAGTACTAGATTGGATTGATGCAATGGAAAATTACTTTGAATACAAGGAGGTTGCAGATGATCAGAAGGTAAAGTTTGCTAAGACTAAGTTGAAAGGCCCTACTTTAACATGGTGGAATTATGTTCAAGAGGAAAGAGTGAAAAAGGGAAAAACAAAAATCAGTTCATGGGATAGGATGGTGTCAAATATTAAGAGCCAATTTTTTCTAAGTGATCATGCAATACAAACTTTCAAGAAGTTGCAAAACTTAAAGCAGAAGGAAAAGGATGCCACGGCCTAGACTGAAGAATTTCACAAATTAAGTATTAGAGCTGGTCATGTTGAAGATGAAAATGAGAAGATAGCAAGGTACATGAATGGCTTAAGGTTTCAAATTCAAGATGAATTGAGTCTTGCTACTCCTAGGATGGTTGAAGAATGTTTTTAGTTGGCTACTAGGGAAAAAGAGAAGTTAAAGAGAAGGAAAGAAAGACAAGGAAGAGGTAGAGGCAACACTAGTAGAGGAAGAGGTTCAAGGCAGTCCTATGAAGACCAAGAAGATGCAAGTAAAAACAAAGACCAAGTTGTTGATCAGAGAGGTGGGTTCAAAGGCTTTAGAGGAAGATTTGGTGGACAAGGTAGAGGTTCAAACACATTTTCAAGAAGGTGTTATCATTGCAATCAGTTTGGGCATCAAGCATGGAAGTGTCCAAATAAACAAACTTCTACTTCAACTGGTGGTGATAAAAGAGTTCAATTGGTGCAAGAGGATGATTGTGAAAATGTAAACTCTCCTAATCAACTTTTTGCTCCAAAAGTTGGAGAATGCTTGATGATTAGAAGAACACTCCTCAAAGCATCCAAGGAGAAAGAATCAACACAAAGGACACTATTCAAGGCAACTTGCAAATGCAATGGAAAGGTATGTAAGGTAGTAATAGACTTTGGAAGTACTGATAAAATGGTGTCTATAGAAATGGTTGATAAACTAAAGTTGGAAAAGATACCTCATGAAACACCTTATAAAGTGTCTTGGCCAAATGAGAATCAATCTATTTTGGTGAATGAGCAAGCTTGGGTTGAATTCAGTATAGGTGGATGCAAAGATAGGATTCTTTGTGATGTATTGCCCATGGATGTATGCCACTTGTTGCTTGGAAGAGCATGGAAATTTGATAGACATGAAAATTTATGATGGTAGAAAAAATACTTATGATATTGAGAAAGATGGCATTTCTTTTACATTAACTCCATTGGTAGAAGATGTTAAGGAACAAACCAAGGCAGCTAAGGTGGTCATGTTAGGTAAGAAAGAGTTTGTAAAGCTTGATGAAGAAAAACATGAAGAGTTTGCAACCACCACTAAAAATGAATATGCTAAGGCAATAGGTTTGGAAAATGATTCAATGTGGGAAGGAAAAGATGATGAGTTGGTGTTGAAAACAGATGTGGAGAAGGTTAAGGATGAATTAATCTTGAAGATTCAAGATGAGTTTGTAGAGTATGTTGCTAAGAATATAAAAGAGGTATTGTACTCCTTGTTTGCACAAGAGGATGATGGTCACTCAAAAGTTGGTAAATTTGAGGGTTGAAAACCTGATTAAACAAAGGTACTAGGGGCATAGAATCTAAGAGAAGAGATGAAGGAAAAAGGTGGAATGATTCAATCTGAATGGAAAGGACATGTGGGTAAGTTCAAGTATGCAACAAGAGTAAAGGAGAGGATAGTTCAAGAAAAAGGTGGAAGAGGTATGTTTACAAGTGTTCAAGTAGGTTTAACACCATTTCCAAAAGAAGGGAAGGTCAGAGAACATTCATCAAGTCAGCTTACAAACTTGGAGCAATGTCTAGGTGGTAAAAAGTTCAATAGTGCAAAGAATGATTCAAATCATCAATACCTGATCTAGTGGAAAGGGTTACCAGATGAAAGGACATTGGGAGATCAAAGAGATGTTGTGATAAGGCATGATTCACTACAATACAATCCTCAAGGGACTTGAGTTCTTTTTCATTTTGGGTGTATGGTGCAGGGGCACCATGTTAGTTTTTGTAATATGGTCATATGATAGTTTTTGGGTGTTTAGTGTCTTATATGGTGTAATAAGGTCATAATAGACCATTTTCCAATGTATGGAGTTATTAGGGTCGGTTTGGAGTCATATTGTCAAAATCTTGCAAAAAGTTGCAAAGTTGCTATGCAACATTTGTATTTTTGGTGTTTTTGTGGAAGTTCAAGGGTCAAGTTGGTTTTGTTTGGTGGTAAACAGTTGAAACTGATTGGTAATGTTATTTAATGCTTTAAAAAGCCTTCGTGAACATTGGGGGATAGGTTGGCCAATGTAAATTTGAATTTTGAATATTGAAAGCACTGATTTCTTATGTTTTTGATAAAAACCTACTGCTCCAGCATACTGTACAACATGGTACAACATTTGGTTGAACTTTTATGTGTTGGAGTTTGTGAGGGAATGAATTAGCTTCACTTTGGCTTTTGTTTCATAATTTTTCATTAAGTTTTGTGAAATCCAGAAGCAATTTTTTGAAACTACCTGGGAAACCTTGAATTTAAGGGTTTGATTGCTTAAAATGGAAATTTATGCCATTCCACCTGGTGAAACATGTGATAACTTGGTGGAATGGAATTTGTAGGTGTAGTTTTTTATGTCTATGTGTTTTGCAAGGGCAGGGAAGGCAGTTTGATGGAATTTTGTATGATGCCCTAGTTACAAACTTTCATGTTTTTGGTGAAAAAAGAGGAATTGAAGTAGGGTTTTGTAGAAAGAATGGTTGGAACCCTTTCTAGTTGATGAAATAAGCTTGTGCAGACTTAATGTGATGTTTTTGAAGTGTTGGTAAGGTGAAATAAGGTTTGGAGGTTGTAGATTCAATAGACCCCTGTATGAGCATGCCTAAATGGGCCTAGGTAGGGTTTTGTAAAAGGGTGATAGATTGAGTGTGATAGTTGATAAAACTTAATGTTTTAGACCTTTTGTGATCTTTTTGGCACTGTGGAATGAAGACTGTGGGTTTGGGAAAAGAATACCACAACCTTGCTTTGTAAAAGAAGCCTAATTGGCTTAAGGGGCAGCGTAGCAGGCCAAATTTGGAGATGAAGTTCTAAAACAACTCTACCTTAAAATCTGATATGTCAAAGAAAAGGGAAAATGGTATTTTAAATGCTAGTTCTCTTGTGGGTTTAAAGTTACTTTTGCAAGATATGATCAGAAAATGCCGTTTGGAATGCTACAAGGAAAAGATGGAGAAATTGTGAGATAAAGGTCAAGTTAGGGTTTTGAAGGTTGAAGAATTGTTTGGAATAGTTTGAATTGTGATTGTAAGACCATCTCCTCCCTGCTCTGCATCATATTCCTCCCATCGGTTGCAACACCTTGCCAGTCCTAGTTGGGCCTAGGTTTGTAAATGCACTCTTTGACATCATCTTGGGGTCCAAATTGTTTAGGGTAAAACTAGTTATCCCCTAGTTGGTTTTTATGCATGTAATTCCCTCAATGGTTCATAAGTTCCTAAATTTTTCCCATGAGGTTTCGAAGCATGTAGTCCATGACACCGGTTATAAACCACCAATTGTGTGTGGGGAATACTCACTAGATCACTTATGGCCTGCACCTGTTGGCCTGATTCCTCCTAGGATGGACCTCTTGTACCAATCTTATGTGAGGTACAAGAGTGGGGGCATAATGCCTAAGGTGAGATACCCTCCTTCTCCCTATGCTATTTTGCATAGAGCTTGCCTGAAGGCAGACAATGAGGTTGCCTTGGCTTGGAAAAGGGAAGAAGACAAGCACGCCCAACGCTCTTCTTCTTCCTCCTGTTCCACTATCCCAACTTCCACTTCCTCTCACCCTACTATGGTGCCATTGGCTTCTAAGCCTAGGAATTTGTTGGGGAGTTCAATGGTGCCCTCTTGGAAAAAGCCCAAGCTTCCTACATTTGAACTTCCTGTCTTACCCACAGTGCCTTGAACCATTTTATATGGTAAGGGGAAGGGTCCTCATGGAGCATCCTCTATGTCTTGGCCTTTGTAGCTTCCTACTAATGCTACCTATGAGGTAGTGAATAGGAAGAGGGCCACTGCTAAGGCACTCAAGCTTGCTCCCCCCACTATCATTCCATCATCTTCTCCATCTCTTCCCCTTGTTCCCAACCAAGGGTCCCTGCCTCCACCAAAAATGGCTATGATGGATACTTCGATGGTTGAATAGGATTCTTTTGTCCCTTCTCAGGCTACAACCTCTAGCTCCTAGAGTCATAGAAACTACCTTGCACATGAGCACAAATATCAAAGAAAGGATATGTGTGTGATCGAAAATAATATGCATAATGAATTAAATAAATACCATTCAAGCACACCAATAAAACATTGTATCAAAATAGAACATAAAAGGTAAATAAATGCAAACTCAGTATTCTGCTTCGATTGTCGTCCTATTGTCCTCTATCTTTAGTGTTTTTGTCGATTCCAGCTTTGCTCTCAGATTGTAGGCTAGGCTCAACAAAATGTTTTCCTAAAGAACGAGATTTAAATATGATGTATGATGAAAGATTAAGCTATGATATGGAATGAGACTAATATGCTTGAAATAACCATGATGCTATGATAAATGAATACTAAATGAATTAAATGCATGAACTCTGATTAATTGCCTATATCAATGCTTGGATTCACACAGGTATTTATAGATTTTTTTGAATGATTCTGATTGGCTGTCTTGATTGACGGTTGTGATAATTCCTGGCAGATCGAATGGTTGAAGAAGGATGAAACTGAAGAGAAAATAGAAGAAACCTAAAAACAAGATTTTTCTATTTTTATGAAAGAGAAGAAGATAAGAAGATAAGAAATCGTCTTTCTTTAAAAAAGAATAAAAGAAAGATTAAAAGCTGATAAATATTGAATTAAAAATTCAATTATTTTATTTGTGGAGGATATTCAACTTTTTCTTAATTAAATGGAATATTTAATTAAACTTTTAAAAGCAGAAGAAAGTTTGTGATAAGAATAAAGCTTTAATCAGGATTTTTGAAAAAAGCAAAAGATCTCATATTTAAATAAAATATTTAATTATGATATGAGAAGAAAACAGAAGATAATAAAATATCTAGTTGTGATTTAGAAAGAAAGCATAAGATCTTTAATTAAATAAGGTTTATTTAATTAAATCACTTTTATGAAATTAATTAAATAAAATATTTAATTAATTAGAAGAAGAATTAAAATAGAAGAAAGAGAAATATTTAAACTTAATTAAATCAAAAGATTTAATTTAAATTTAAACAATGATAATTAATTTAAATAAATAAAATGTATTTATTTAATTAATTAAGTGGACATATGAAAATAATTAAATAACATAGATTTATTTAATTATGAAAGAAGAATAATATAAATGAACAATATAATTAAATTAATTAAATTTAATCATATGTAGAGGACTTTTTAGAAAACTAATTAAATAATAAATATTTAATTAATTGCTAGGATTATAGACATGACCATTTTTATGCGTATACAATATGGCCATAGAGTAGGCCTCCTTCTAGAAGAAGGAAGAGGGGCCAGTAGCTCCTACTTCAGAATCTCCTACTATGTCCTCCCCTTTTGTCCTCTCTGCTTCAGTTCCTTCAGCTTCGGTCTTGCTCCTATCTCCCCTATGAGTGTGAGCGATCCTCACCTAAAAAGGGTGCAGGTATTCATTTCTCCTTTAGTTGAGCCACCCCTTGTTGTCCTTTCCAGACATCCCACCATTTTCAAAACCTGTGGAAATGTCGAATACCTTGATGGTGTCTGTCATGGTTTTCTCCTCTTCATATACACCCTCTACTTCATCTGTGGGGATTTCACATCCTTTGATGAATTGGAAGATGTAGGATGGCCCTACTAGTAATGGGGGTCACAAGAAGGGTTCACCTTCTTCAAAGGGTGGTTTCATGTTGCCTTGTGTCGTCCTAGTGACAGAGAAAACCTTGATGTCCCTGAAGTTCATCACTACTCCCAAATCATTCAACGAGCCTAGCAATGGGTCTTAGGTGCCACCTCCCTTACCCATTGAGTTGATACAAGGAATTCCTATGAAGTGCATGTTCAACTCTGTGGATGAGGTCTCATCCCTATCAGTGATCTTTGTGAAGTCGTTGATATTTACCTCATAGGAATTGACTGGAGAAGACCTTGAGGGGCCTTCTTCCCTGGCTCTTGTTATAGGAGGGTCAGAGGATTCTCCCCTTGATATTCCACCCTTGTGGGCTCATATTCCCTCCCCTTACACTGATCTAGATTGGGAGAATGACGACCTCTTGGTTCATGAGGACTAGGGGTCTCTCTTCTTTATCTATAGATTAGATTGTGTGTGTGTTGTGTTATGTTCCCACGTGCTTGTCTTCCATGCTCTTGGATGACCTTTGTCACCCTCATAGGTTCTTGGATACATGAGTGTTTTTTTGTTGTGAAAATTCCTCTATTTTTCACATCATTCTTCCTTTATTATGTATTAATTTTCGACAATTGGGGATGATGCAAAGTGTTGGGGGCATTTGGGCTTCCCTTCCATGTTGACCCAATTTTTTATTTTTTTATTTTTTTATTTTTTTCATGTGCCTTCTTCACATGGTTTGATATAGTAGGGGGTTGATGAAAACTAATTTATATACTATCATATCTATTTATCTATATTTATGAGAAAATCTAACTCTGAAATATCAAATCACCCCTGCCTCTTGTTTGTTATGTCATTGTCTCCCTTTATTTTTATCTTTCTCTCTTCTTTGCTTGTTTTGTGATGTTGTGGTGCTCATGTGTTGTCCCTCACATGTGCAACAAAATTTCCACAGTTACATCTAATCATGTTTCGTGGGCCACAACATCACTTTTTCACTCTTGTTTTTCTCTCCTTATGATGTCAAGTGCCTTTGTGCTTGGCCATCATATCACTTGAATTTTTAGAAAATGCATTTGGTGGCCAACGAATATTTTTCTTGAAAATATTTTCAAAATATTTTTCAAGAATCGCATTCCTCAACAAGGACCCCTAGCAAAATGCTTTTCCTTCATCATGGGTTCATAAAGAAATAATTTGAAACAAACTTTCCTCTAACGAGGGAGCACCTTTTCCTGTGGGAGAGGTCTTGACTTTCCCTTTGTGAGGGGACTTTCTTCCTTTCAAATTCTTTGATGAAGTTAAATAATTCAAAAGGATTCCTTAGTGCTGAATTGATTTGTGAAAAATACTATTGCGCTTTTAAATAGCGTCCCTTAAGTGGACCCCTTTTCTTTTGAAGGGTTCTTGACGGACCCCTTTGAAAGCTTCTCCTTCAATTTTCTATTGTTTGTGTGATTGCCTGCTTGCTTGCCTGCATGGATTTTTGTTTTCTAACATGTTTTGTCTATGGATTAACATGTTGCTTTGCAGGTGCACCTGTGAAGCTACCTTCCAATCCAACTCTGCAGAGTCCCTCACACTGGGTTTCCTTCAAGAGAGAGTACTGGAGGGTGCCTTCTTTGCAAGTCTAAGGACCTGTGAAGCACTTACATCCTACAAGATCTATTCATCGCTAGTCTTTGGGCCTCCAGTGTACTTTGTTCAACTCTGTAGCTTCGAAGACCTACAAAGCCCTTTGTTCAATCCTCCTCAAGAGAGTACCTATGGAGCCATTTACCCACCTTGCACTTTTGAGCTCACCAAATTACAATCTGCTTCCTTGATGGTTCAAGTATATTTTCTTGGAACTCTTTCGATCTACTTTACCAAACACTCATTTACACTCATGTTCACTAAAGTGGGGGAAAAATGTATAGGAGTGAATTTGCATGCCCCTTGAATATTCCCCTTTATACTCTTCACTTTAGAAAAATAAAATTTGACCATGTAATTCTACATCACCCATCTGAACTCCATCCACTTGGCACTTGTTTTTAGTGTCATTGGGGGAATTTATGTCAGGGATGAGCATGTGGCGCATGGATGTCTACACGGCACATTGTCATCCTAACGGGATTCCTACCTCTAGAATCTCCAAAGGCATTACATTCTCCATTGGTGATGAAATGTAACGCCCCTGTGCCTTCCTTCCGACCTTTGAATGGATCGTTCCCTCCCAAACCTTTTCAAATGCCTATATTTCATATTCAATTGACTCCTCTTTATTCTCTCTTGATCCTCTATACAATTGTTTGATCTTGCTTCACACTCTTGGCATTCTCACTACATACTCTTGCAACTTGAAGCTAATAGCTGCATTTTCAACTCTCTCAACAATCACAACATTCTTCACATCTACCACAAAAGTTGCAACTTGGTGTCTTGAGAGACAACTTTTGGCATCGTTGCGGTTATGTCAACTTTTCCACAGTTGTAGACTTGCATTCCTCTCTCATTGGCCTTGAGTGCCTTTGGTCGAGGGTGGTATCACTTTCTTACTATTACTTTGTTGTTGGATTTTAGTAGCATAGTGTTTCTCGTAGCATTTGGTAATTTACTTTCCAGCATAGTTTGTTAATAATATTTCTATCTCTCTATCTATCTAGCTATTCATGGAGGTGGAAACACCAAAACAGGGGTTTGACTGTGGGAAGCCCTGAAATAACTTGAACATTTTTCCCTTCTTTATTGTGTGTAGGTACTCATACGTGTCGAGATTACTAGCGAATTAGACCATTCGTGAGTTTATTTCTACCACCTTTGTCTTTGTCATTTTCTATATCACCTTTCTCATCATTTCAGTTATTCTTCTATTTGTTGCTTTAGTTATCCTTAGTAAACTTTTAGCTAAATTGCTTAGTGGGATTTTTGTCACTCTATTTGTGTCCTTGCACTTCCTATCTGTATGAACTCCAGCGCACCTATGAGACACTAGCACGCCGCACTGTCATCCCTGATTTGCATTGTTGTCCTCTGGCAGAGAGCTATCTGAGGTACAATTTGGGTTCTAGAAACCTACTCATTTAGCCCCATTAAAACTCTCAAGTTAGTAGAGTGATAGAAGCACTAAGAGTTCTCTTCATTCTCTATCCTTTGCATTAAAATGCTTGTATAAATTGAGGTAGATTAGGGCAGCATTCTGCTTTCAGCTCTCTGTGACCTAGAGCCTTGGTATGGTTGAGCCTTGGTATGGTTGCCCCCTCTCCTCTACAGATATGTTAATGTTTGGGGAGATGAACTTCTTCCTTGGGCTGCAAATCAATCAGACAGAAAAAAGGGATATTCATTTCATAGTCAAAATATGTCAAATAAATGTTGAAGAAGTTTGGAATGGAAGACTCTAAACTGGTATGTACTCCTATGGTTATTGGTTGCAAGTTAAGCAAGAATAATGAATATCCTAAGACTGATCAAAGCAAGTATAAAACAATGAATTGTGTTGCTATATCTAATTGCTACTAGATTGGATATCATGCATATAGTTTGTCTTGTGGCCAAATTTCAAGAAGATCCTAGAGAATCACATGTGGCAGCAGTAAAGAGGATATTTCAATATTTGTAGGGCACTTCGGACTATGGTATCCAAAGGATACTAATTTCTCTTTAAATGCCTATACAGATGCAGATTGGGCAGGTTGTGTGGATGAAAAAAGAAGTACAAGTGGAGGCACTTTCTTTCTTGGAAGCAGGTTAATTTCTTAGCTAAGCAAAAAGAGTGATTCAATAGCATTATCTGCTATAGAGGCAGAGTATATTGCTGCAGCATCTTGTTGCACATAGGTGTTGTGGATGAAGCAGAAATTGAAGGATATTAGAATATCATAAAATGAAACCATTCATGTGATAATGCAAGTGCTATCAACATATCAAAGAATTCAGTGATGCATTCAAGGACAAAGCATATCTCAATCCAATATCACTTTCTAAGAGAGAAGGTTACATAAAATAAGGTGAAGCTAGAGTATGTGCCTACACAGGATCAAGTTGCAAATATTTCCACAAAGGTTATTCCTAAAGATACTTTTGAGTATCTCTAGTAGAAGCTAGGAGTTATTTCCCCTCCTCCTTCCAACTAGATGAATAAGATTGTGCATCAGTTTGGTGGAGAAATTCAAGATTTATTTTATTCCAGATTGATGAAGGCTAGCTCTTATTGGGAGTAGGTAGTAGTATTATTGGTTGGTGAAGTTAGATGGGTCATATTTTGTGCCCCTAATGGGGAGAGTGCATAAAAAGTGCAATGTAATTGTTTGTTAGTGTTTGCAAGTTGTTTCAAAGTGGTGCATGTAGATTTCAAAAGGAAAGATCCTATGCAGATGATGTGTGAAAGGTGTAGGTGTTGGCTTTCTCTTTGTGGTATATTGTCCTTGATGACAAAATTGATTGGTGATTGATGACTAATGATACTTGGTTCTCTTTGTGTTCAGTTTGGCATATTCAGTATTTTGGTGATCATGCTTTGGGTTGATGCATTTGAGTGCATTTGTTCATCACATATTGCGGTATTGATCATGTTGAGCTTTATGTGCAGATAAAATTTATTCAGGTGGTATTAGTTTTCAAGTGATACCATGGAATAGTTGAATTCATTTTGACAGATTAGCACTTCTTTATTGTACAACAGGTATATTGTTTCAGTTCATTATCAGTTTGATCATGGCATTATTGACAAGATTGATTATGTCTTCATGGCAATTCTATTGGTGATCTTCATGGTTTTCTAACAATTCTTTGATTAGTTTGGTGCATATGTTAACATGCTATACATATATTTCACAAGGGTTATTGCATTATACATAAGGTGGAGATTTTTGTATTGTTACATAGTCAGTCTTGTATCCTTGAGTTGGCTAATATAGCTTCATAAGCAATGGCATTGCTTAGTCTTTTCATACCATTTCTTATAAAAAAGTATTTCGACATTCTTGGGCCTTCACATGTTATATGGATTCACATTTCATATTCATTTATATCTTGGCATATGTTTACTTGTGATATAAGTTGGTCGGCATTAAGATATTTCTATTTGTTTTTAAAGTGCTTTAGCACTTAAAGGCCGACAATATACATTATGGTTATCACTTATAAAGTGATTGGAAATGTGGTATGTCTTTGAATGTCGATCATGTTTCGGGCTTACTCATTGCACAATAGTTAATACTTATTTTTCTTGGAGACTTGGGCTGTCAGCATATGTATTATACTTTGTTTGCTTACTTGGTAGCGACAATATTATTGTTTAATGAGAATGTTGGTTGTGTTGACTTGGACATCACGCGTGGTTTATGATTTGACACTCATTTAATGTTTCACTGTGTCGGTGACATGGATTTAAAAATGATTGCAATATGACTTTTTGGATTTCAAGTTTCATTCATTTTGTTTTGGAGTTTCAATGAAGGGAGAAATAGGGTAAACAAAAAGAACTGAACCCTAGCGCCATGCTGGAATTTCAGTTGCATATTGAGCAAGGTCGATGTGGTATTCTAACTTGGTTTTCAGTTATGTTGGTCTTTTATGGATGATAAGATAGTTGGTGGTTTTTGTTTGAGCTGGAATTGGTAGTTTGGGCAGTTTTCATGAAGAACTTTAGGGATTTTGTTTGCAGGTTAAATCCACCATGACAGAGGTAATATCTATGCATTATTTTGATCTTTCAAAGGTAAATATGGTAAATGAAGAGGAAAAGAAAACTTTGTTTTTAGTTTCAAATAAATTTCTTAACTAAACTGAAACTACCTTGAACCCGAGCGTAAACTCAAGGGTTTCATCTCACAATGGCATTTTATCTCCATATCATTGATTTTTTCTTAAAAATCTTTGATTGGCATCATGATCATATATTATGTCTCTTACCAGTTCATAAACTCTAGTTATTGAATACGAGTTTTCTTGACAAAGATGTATAATCATTTCACAAACATTGTATATATGTATCTCTGCAAAAACACATAAAGGTGTGATGTGAAGAGAGGAAATAGTCGGGACAGAGTATTGCTTATTGTGAAATCATTCTGTAAAAAGAGATAAGTGGGCTCATATTGTTTTCATCTCTGATTGTATTACAAAGATTATTTTTTTAGTTGAGCATTATTGCAAAATCATTTTGTATCCTATTGTAATTTTATGACTGCAAAGAATGATTGCAATTATAAGGTTCTGATGGATTGCAATATCTTGAATGCTTGATGAAGTTGGTGCTCTTTGATTAATAAGAAGG
The DNA here is from genome assembly GCA_007258455.2 of Sequoia sempervirens. Lineage (NCBI taxonomy): Eukaryota > Viridiplantae > Streptophyta > Pinopsida > Cupressales > Cupressaceae > Sequoia > Sequoia sempervirens. The sequence goes on along the minus strand of VDFB02323801.1, from coordinate 49,616 downwards.
AAATTTTAGCGACTGGTTATTTATACCCCAAGAGGGTTTTTCCACTCAGGAAATCTTTGTGTTATGTGATTTTATTTGTCTCTCATTCTGTTTCATATTAATGTGCTCATTTCATTCAAAGCTCTGATACTTTTAGTGTGCTCAAAAGTTTCTTATTTCAAAAGTTTTTCATGCAAAGTTAAAAAGCCTTCTATTAAGCAAATTAAAAAGTGCATTGGGCAAAAAAGTTTTTCTGTTTCAAAAGCACATACAAGATTGTTCACACTCTAATTGAACAATATCATATGATTCTTTCAACATGAGTTGTAAATGTTAATCAAGTTTCATGTCAATCTGATTTTAAGTGTTAATGTACACTTCAATAAACAAGTTTGCCACATTGAGTTCAAATTAGTAAAAAGTTTCATTGTGCTTTTAGAGTCAAAAAATTAAAAATTATATCACTCTGATTCACACCCCCCCTCTCAAAGTGAATCCACTTCCAATAGTAGGTGTATCCCTTAGAATGTTATCAAGGGGGAGAGAAAGAGAGTTCAATACAAGAAAGAGAATTGGATGAGTTTATGTCAAAGGGGGAGAGAGTTGGTTGAAAAACTATAGTTCAGAAGAGTATTGCAGGAGAGAGCTAGAGTTGCTTGGGAGAGAGTTGGTTGAATAGTGTAGCATAGAATATGGTCTAAAGACCATAAGGGGAGAGAATTTTTAGGAGCAAGAGAATATGAAGAGTGAGAGATGCCTTAATCAGGGGGAGTGCTACTTGTTGTTGCTTGGTGCAGATTTGTTGTGTGCTTGGTATAGAGTTGTCAGTTTCTTTTGTTGTTGATGGTTTTTCAGTGTTGGTGTTGTCATCAATGAAAAATGTGGAGATTTTTATAAGTATTCTATTGGTGTTTTCATTGATGTCAATAGTTGTTGGTGTTGGTCATTGATGTTAAATATATGGAGACTGTGGGTTGAAGTTGTTGGAAGGATGCTAGTGTTGTCATAGTTGGGGAGATTGTTGTCAAGTGTTAGTATGGATGTGTTGTGGTTTGATAATATGATGTTTTGGTGCTATCATTAGTGTTGTCATTGATTTATTGATGGATAAGAGTTATAGTTGTAGTAAGGTCACTTGGTTTCCAAGTGCTTTTGAGAAAATTTGAATAAAATAGATTATAATGTGACCTAGTGGTGTTTAGTGTTGTGCTCCACATTTCTTATGCTTGTGTGGTTTGGATATGTTTATTATAAGTGTTCATAGGTGCTATATCTATAGTTTTAGGTTCTGGATCATTCTACAGTGAAAGTTTTGTTTTACAATATGTCTATCTATTGAAACAAGGTGTCTGGGAGAAATGAGATTTCTCTACATTTCTCTGTAGTGAAGGTTCTTGTCTTACAAATCTGGGAACATGCTTATATTGTCTATATCTACCTTTCCTTGGAGCTTTAGGTGTTGTGGTATTCCACAAGGTTGTTTGGTGTGTTGGATGTCTATGTTAGTGTGTATGGGTGCATAGAATGATAGTGTATATTTTGGTCCTACTTAACCCTTAGAGTGGTTGTCCTTCACTTCTTTCCATCGCAAAAGTTTTTGGTGTTGACCTATTTTGTAATTGCACATTTGAGGTGCAAAGCCGACCTTGGAGAATGTTTTCAATGTTGTGGATGGTATATAAGAAAGGTAAATTGTTGGAGATGAGTGTGGATCCATAGAAGATGTGAGAAAGATGCAAATTTGATTAAGTGTGGTGATCTGATTGTGAGCTTAATGCCTATGACTCTTAAGTAGTGAGCATAAGGGTCTACATTTATAGTGTACCTGAAGCTACTGAAGGTAGTGGGCTAGAGGTTGCGGATGGTTCAAAGTTGTTGTGGTGTATCTTCCTATTGCTCTTAGATGGATTTATCTTTGTAACAGTTTCTTTCTTTCTTCTTTATAATTCGATAGTGAGCCATTGGAAGTCATCCCTTCTTTCTTTTGGGCAGTGACCTCTCCAAAAATGAGCCTATTTTTTTTGGTATTGCTATTTCATTATATTGTGATCTAATCCTCACTATGGTTTTTCCCTTCTTGGGTTTTCCACATAAAATTGGTGTTCTATTGTGCATGGTGTTTTGATTTGTTGTTGTTTCACTTGTTTACTTTCATGCTAAATCTGATTAAGGGTTTAAGGGCTAATTCAAGTCTAAATGTTAATGAGGATTTTAATGTTTTAATGTAAATCCGATTCACTCCCCCCCTCTCAGTTATCGTTTGCATCTAAAATTTCTATCATAAGAGGGAGTTACACCTCCAAAATTTAGAGGAAATTTGTTAAATAATAACTTAGTTGGTATGAGTTTTCCACAGTCAATGAATTTGTATGCAAGTTTTTGGATTCAATTGTGTATGATTTTTTTATCTGATAAAATAATAACTTATCAAACTATTGATTTATTTGTATTTTCTTGTTGGTAATTTTAGGGTCATTTTCTTATAATATTTGCAATGAGAAATATGCTAACCAATAGATTTTTAGTGACTCTATTGAGAATATAAAAAAATATTGGTTGTTGAATTATAATAGTCACCTTATTGTATTCTTAGAAATATTTCACATGAATAACTATGGGATTATAGAGTAATGTGACTTTAGTCTTGCAACCTAGAGGCACTTGGTTAGGCAGAAACAAAGAAGACATCATCATTGACTTTCACATGATATATTGGAGGAATAGGAGATCAAGACAACACTATCACAAAGTAGAGTTGGTGATAATCAAAGAATAGTTTGGTAAAGAAATTGAAGAGCAAGCTTAGAGGCTTGTGTAGGGAAGGAAAGAAAATAAGGTAGATATAGTAGTTAATTGAGTAGTCATTGATAGAATCCTTCTCCCAAGGAATCATAGAAGGAACAAATAATAGTTGGTAAAACCCTTCCAAAATAATTGAAAATTTTGTAAACATAAAATTTTATTAACTTTATTATTAAAATTAATAATCATGGTTCTCTTGGTCTAGTTCTACAACCTAACACAAGTTGGCTATAATTTTAACATGGTGACATCATAAAAAATTTAAGAACATTAGTTGGAGGTAAAAAATGTCAAACCAATAATATTATTAGATTAAGAGATTTTTATGGGGCGAGGGGCCTAGCTTGATTGGCTAAAGAATTATGTTGCAAAGAGGTCACAAGGTCTAGTCTCCCCCCAAACCCGTGGTACCAGAGGGTGTGTTGTGCTAGTGCCATTGATCATGTGAAAAAAGTTTACCAGGTGCATTGCAATTTATAGGGGGGTGGATACCCGACCAATTCCTGCAGTCTAAAAAAAAAAGGTTGAGATATTTTTACAATAGAGGAAGATATCAAAATTAAGGTCAAAAGGAAAGCTTAGATACTTGGGGAAGAAAATAGACAAGTAGTGATCATTGAAAGGATTGTTTCTATGCCACAAAGGAATCAATAATAAAATCAACAATAGGCTAAAATAATCAACAAAATAATAATTAGTAAATCATAAGACTAGACAACAAAATATATATGAGGGGTGAATGTAGGAAAAGTGTGGTAGATCCTATATTCAAAGATTAAAATAAGAAAATTTCTTTGCATTCCCATTCTCTAAGAAAAAAGTTTCAAATATAAAATTCAACCTTCCTCACAACCTAGGGATATTAAATTATCTCCTATTTGTCAAATTATTTTTTATGATACCAAACTCTCATTGGTTATTAATTTTGGACATAATATGGCTCAACCACCACTATCTCCCTAGAGAAAGGTCATTGGCACTAGGTAACCAACTGGTGCAGGAGCACCTAGTAAAATTTTGTAAACATGGTCCAATGTTGCATTTTTGGGTGTTTTGAGTCATATTTGATGTAATAAGGTCTCTTTAGACCATTTCTAATGTTTTCATGTCATGTGCGGTTAGTTGAGTCAAGAGTTGTCATATTTTGCAAATGTTGTAAAAGGTTGCATTGCAACTTTGCACATTTTGTTGCTTTTGGAAGTTGAACGGTCATTTGGTTCAAAAAGTGGTTATGAACCATTGGTTTTGGGTTCAAAAAGTTTAAATATGCCTGAGAAACTTCAAGGCAAGGTTTTGTTGGAAGATTTGGTGTTCAAGCAATAATAGAAACATCATTTTCTGCTATAGGTGTTGGTACGGCTCCGTATAGTTAGTAAATGATATAATTGTTGACTTCTTAGTTGTCTTTGGTTGTCCTTGATGACAAAATTTGTTGGCATTTTCTTTGGTATTCATGTTTCAATGTGGTTGGATGTTTCAATGTTGATAAGGACAAGCTAACAAGTTCACACATCATGTTTCAATGTGGTTGACATATGACTTGTTGATTTCATCATCCACCTTGTTGTGGGTTCTTGATACTCTTGATTTATAGTGGATCTAACAATGTTCAGCTTTCAGGAAACTTCATGATAGCATTCTACAAGATATCCTTTTTTTTTTATTAGGAAGTCTTGACTTCATGGTTAGTGGCTTACATACTCAGGCATATGTCTTGGAAAACTTTTGATGAGGTATACATCTGCATATATATTTGTACTTGTGCACATTTTCTATCTAGTTGAAGGTGCAAATGTGATGTGAACTCTTGTATTTGAGTTGCTAGCAACTACAGGTATAAAACCTTGTGAATCATATAGCTTCAAACAGTTTGTGCTCCATTATTACAGTTTGTTTGATTTAGTGCTTTACGTTGTTGATTTTATTGGCCACATACATATTTAGCAGGGATGACATACAGTTCGAATTGACTAATCCTTGGCATTATTATTCTTCATGATTTCATATTGTTTGACTATGTTTCTATGCTATCTTTATGATACTCTCTTTGGTTGGACTAATCTTTTTAGTTCATGATCAGATTTCAGTGGCTACAGGATATTGACAAGGCAAGGTGCCAGGCAACTTATTTCGATGGTATATGTTACATGGGTAAATGCATGTTTGGCATATTTATTTGACGTTGATCTTGTGAGCTCAAAGCTTTTTGTTGACATTAAACATGGGGATAAAATCCCATTGGTAGTATTTTTATTTCAAAGGTCATTTTCTTCTTGAAAGGCATCAAGCACTAGTGATATGGGACATGGTTTAAACAAAAGAAAATTACCATGGGGCAATCAAACATATCAATGCCAAAGTGAAAAACAATAAAGTCGATAACACTGAAATTTAAGCTTTATTAAATATTAAATGTTTCAATGATATGTTGTTCCGATGAAATGATCTCCATTTATAATGGTTTTGCAACCCAAGCAACTTTGCAAGAATATTGTGCTTCGACTTGTTTTTGTTTTGATGGTTGGTTACTTTTAACTTGTGACATGGGGAGAAAATGATATAAAGTAGGTCACTTGGCAGTGACAGCTGACATGAACATGTGACTTAGTAATGAGCTTAGTCAAACTCAAAAGCATTGACATGTTTCAAATGACATGTGATCGGTTTCAAACAAGTCATTTGCAAAAGATTTAGACATCATTATGAGCTATCATTTGTTCGGTGGTTAAATAATTAACTTGTGACATCAGGATATCAAAGTTTTGACTTGGTAGTAACACTCTAGTCAACAGTCAACATAGACTTATGAGTATTGTTATTGGACTTAAAATATTTTATGATGTCTTCGGATTCTAAATGGTGATTAACAATCATTTGTTATGGATTTCAATGATTGTTGTGTTTTGAGCAAAGTCTTAGAGAATGATAAAGAGATTAGGATTTGGAACCCTAGTTGTTGTTGCCATGAGAAGTGTTAGTTACAGGTTCAGAAGGTTGATGAGATGCAGTGTGGTCTTCTGGGTGTCAGTTATGAAGTTTGTTTAGGTAGTTAGAAATGTTTTCTCGCCACCGTGACAGGTATATTTGGTTTAAAATCTGAAAGATTTGGTGAATTGAAAAGTAAAAAGGGAAATATGATATTTTGAATAGTTTTCTTCATTTCTAGTTTCAGTTTTTAAAAAAAATCTTGTGTTTTCATTAATCATAACTAAATCTGCTTAAGGGTTTTGACGTTTACACAGTTTTTGCTTTGTATAAATACATGACTCAAAATCATGACTCAATGAGAGGGTTTTTGAGACAGAACAGAGTGTTGTTGAAAAGAGAATAAGGGTTTATTACAGTGATATTTTTGTATTTTGAAAAATTGAAAAAGAGAGCTTAAAGTGTTTATATCTCTAATCCTTATTACAGAGATTGCATATTTTAGTGAGATTATATTGGTACTGTTTCATTCAGTACAAATTATAATGGGCATTATTGTATATCTTTTATATGTACTCTATTGAGATTTTGTAATTGCAAAAATAATGCAGTTATAAGGTCCTAACAGTTTGCATGATTATTGAGAAACTTTGTAAAGGAGTTGGTGCTCTAAAAAATATTGTAATCAGTTTGGAATTAAGCCTATAAGGCATTTTGGAGTGGTTTTTCTACACCAAGAGGGTTTTCCACTTGTCAAAGCTCTGGGTTTCTCTTTTATATGGTTTGTGCTTATCTTGCTTAAGTTTTCATTTTGTCATTTTTCAAAGTGGTTCATGCAATGCTCTGATACATTATCATAATTCCTACTTGTCTAAAAGTTCAAAGTTTAATTGTTCATGTTCAATGTATGAGTGATAAATTCTGCCATTAAAGAGTTTGATGTCCTGTGTAAAAGAAAGCATTAAAAGGTTGTTCATTCAACACTATGTGAACAATGTATATCATGCTTTGATATGAGTTGTTAAGCATTCATGTTATGCTTGGTTAAGTGATTGGAAAACAATCATTCAAAACTCAGTATTCACATTGCATATATAAAGTCACTCATTTGTTCAAGATCAAATAGATCAAATCTGCATTTCAAGTCATAAAAAAAATTGTATACATTACTTTGATTCACCTCCCTCCCCTCTCAGAGTAATTCCACTTCCAAAAATAATGTGAATTGGATTTGGTGGTGGAATGCGTAAGAGTGTTTTGGTTTTGGTTTGAGTTGATTCCATAGAGTTTGAAGGATTTTATAAGCAATTTACTAAAAGAGGTCTGAAAACCCTAGGTTGAGAGGGTTTGAACAAGAAAATGGACTAAATTGGTGATTGGGAGAAGGTTTACCACATAGTTGTTTTGTAAAAGAGGCCTAATTGGGCTTAAGGGCAACATAGCAGTTCATTTTTTAAGGTGATTTTTTGAAACAAGTTTATGCACAAATTTGATATATTAAGGAAGAGAATAAAGGGTATTCTAAATGGTAACCAATTCATGGGTTTGAGGCCTTCTCTAAAAGATATGTTGAATTTTCACTGTTTGATATGTTACAAGCAAGATTGAAGAATTTGTGAACAAACACCAAGTTAGGGTTTTCAGAGTGGAAAAATTAGTCAAGGTTGATTGAAATGTGATTGATTAGACAACCTACACCCCTGCTCTACATCAAATTGGTATCAAGCATAGGTTTTGATCATTTGAAGGAAAAAGGTTGAAGTTTGAAGAAGGAAAAGTTGCAATTTGAAGAAGGAAAGATGTTTCCAAAGGGAAGTGTAGGCATTGCTAGGGAAATAAGAATGATGAAGAAGTCAAGAGAAGCTCTATTAGCCAGACTTGCAGCATTGGAAACAAACCAAAGAAGAGGTAAGACCACTACAGATTAGAGTGACCGAGAGGAATAAGAAGAGGGTGAGGATGAAAACCCTCAAGAAGGATCCCATGAGCAAGAGTTGGATCCTGATGAGAGAAGGATGGTTAAGATGTTGAAGCCTATCAAGGGAGATGCTTCTAAAGTGAAAATGGAATTTCCCATGTATAGTGGGAAGATGGATAGTGAAGAAGTGTTGGACTAGATTGATGCACTAGACAATTATTTTGAATACAAGGAGGTAGCAAATGAACAAAAGGTAAAGTTTGCTAAAACAAAGTTGAAAGGCCCTACCCTAACTTGGTGGAATTATGTGCAGGAAGAAAGAGTGAAGAAGGGCAAAGAAAAAATAAATTCATGGGATAGGATGGTGTCTAAGGTTAAGAGTCAATTCTTGCTCAGTGGCTATGCAATATAAACTTTTAGAAAGTTGTAAAACCTTAAACAAAAGGAGATGGATGCCATGACCTACACAGAGCAGTTTCATAAATTAAGCATTAGAGCAGGTCATGTTGAGGATGAAGTTGACAAGACAACAAGGTATATGAATGGGTTAAGGTTCAATATTCAAGATAAATTGAGTCATGCCACCCCTAGAACGGTAGAAGAGTGCTTCCAATTGGCTATTAGGGAAAAAGAGAAATTGAAAAGAAGGTAGGAAAAACAAAGTAGAGGTAGAGGAAAGAACTTCAAGGGTAGAGGATTCTTTGGTGGAAGAGGACAATCACAAAAAGCACAAGGTGAGCCAAGTGGCAATCAAGATCAAAGCTCAAAGTCAAGAGGTGGTTTCAGAGGTGGAAGATCCAATGGTAGAGGCAGATTTGGAGGACAAGATAGGGGTTCAAATACCTTCTCTAGAGGATGCTATTAGTGTAATCAATTTGGCCATCAAGCATGGAAGTGTCGGGATAAACACCCTTCTAAATCACATGGTGGTGAAAGGAGAACACAGTTGGTGCAAGAGGAAGCTTGTGAGAGTGTTAACTCTCCTTCTCAGCATGCTACTCCAAAGGTTGGAGAAAATCTAATGATGAGAAGAACACTACTCAAGGTTCCTGTGGTGAAGGAGCCTCCACAAAGAAAGTCATTGTTTAGAACCACTTGCAAATCACAAGGCAAGGTATGTAAGGTTGTTGTAGATTCTAGTTCTACTGATAATTTGGTTTCCTTGGAGATGGTTGAAAAACTAAAGATGAAAAAGATTCCACACCCCACACCTTATACAGTTTCTTGGCTGAATAAGGGTCAACAAGTCTTGGTTAATGAACAAACATGGGTTGAGTTTAACATTGGGGGGTATAAAGACAAGATCTTGTGTGACATCATCCCAATGGATGTTTGTCACTTTTTGTTAGGAAGACCCTGGCAGTATGACAAAAAAGCAAAACATGATGGGCAGAAAAATACATATGTGATTGAAAAAGATGGGGTTTCCTTTACACTCACTCTTTTGCAAGATGAAAACTTAGATACACAAGTTGGGTCAAGTGACATGTTGGTTGGGGAGCAATAATTATTGAAAACCATGAAAGAGGAAGGTGGAAAAGGGTATGCAATCATAATCAAACCCAAATATATTATGTCAACAACAAAACTTGAAGGTGTGCCTAAAGAAGTGCAAAATTTGTTGAACAAGTATCAAGACATAGTTGTTCATGAGCTCCCAAGTTCTTTGCCACTTATAAGGGATGTGAGCCACCACGTAGACTTTATACCAAGAGAAAACCTACCCAATACGGCTGCATACAAGATGACTCCTAAACAAAATGAAGAAATAAGGAAAAAAATACAAAAATTTCTAGATAAGTGTCTCATAAGGGAAAGTTTAAGTCCATGTGTTGTTCCTATTGTATTGGCACCTAAAAAAGGTGGAGATTGGAGAATGTGCACTAATTCAAGGGAAATCAACAAAATCACTATAATGTATAGGTTTCCAATACCTAGAATGGAGGATTTGATGGACTGTTTGGCAAGAGCTTGTTACTTTTCAAAGATTGACCTTAAAAGTGGCTTTCGTCAGATTAGAATAAGAGAAGGGGATGAGTGGAAAACTACTTTTAAAACCAATGAGGGGCTATATGAATGGATGGTGATGTTATTTTGGCTTTCAAATGCACATGAATGAAGTTTTGAAGCCTTTCATAGGTAAATTTATTGTTGTATACTTGGATGACATTCTTGTGTTTAGCAGGACTAAAGAGGAGCACTTGTAGCATTTGGACATGGTGTTGAAGAGGTTGAATGAAGAAAAGTTGATGATTAACTTGAAAAAGTGTGAATTCATGAAGAGTTGGTCTACCTTGCCTTTGTGATTTCAAAAGGCACTTTGAAGATGGACCCAAGCAAGGTAGAAGCAATTTTGAATTAGCCTACTCCAAATTCAATTAGTGAGGTAAGAAGCTTCCACGGTCTTGCTAGTTTCTATAGAAAATTTGCAAGGAATTTCAGTAATATTTGTTCTCCCATAATTGATAACATAAAAGGGGATAAAAGGAAAATATTCATGTGGTCCAATGAGGCAGAAAGAAGATTTCAAATTCTGAAGCAAAAGATAGCACAACAACCCATCTTAGCATTGCCTCATTTCAATAAGGTGTTCACAATAGAATGTGATGCAAGCAATTATGCAATTGGTGCAGTCTTAAGTCAAGAGGGCAGACCAATAGCATTTTTTAGTGAAAAGCTCAATAAGGCCAAGAAGAAGTACTCTTCTTATGACTTAGAATTGTATGTAATGGTTCAAGCATTGAAAAAGTGGAGACATTATCTCCTTCCTAAGGAATTTATTGTTTCTACTGACAATCATGCTTTGAGTTTCTTGAACAGCTAGGAAAAACTTAACCACAGACATGTGAAGTGGGTGGAGTACCTACAAAGCTACACTTTCAACATAAAACACAAAAAAGGGCAATCAAACAAGGTGGCAGATGCTTTGAGCATAAGGAAAATGTTGGTGCAAGAAATTCAACTCCAAAGTGTAGGTATTCATGCTTTGAAAGGTATGTATGAAGGAGATGATGATTTCAAGGACATGTATGCTATTTGTAATCAGTTTGATGACACTTTCCATGAAGAATATTCTGATTTCTTGATACAAGATGGATTATTGTTTAAGGGTGCTCAGTTGTGTATTCACAAATGTTCTATGTGCACAGTTTGATTAAGGAGAAGCATTGTGGCAGCTTAGGGGGTCATTTTGGTGTGGACAAAACCTTGGAGCAGGTAAGAAGATATTACCATTGGCCAAAAATTCATAGTGACATCAAAAATTTTGTTGAAAATTGTGTTGTTTGTCAAAAATCCAAGGGTTCAACCACTGTAGGTCTTTACTAGACTTTTCCAATTCCAAACCGGCCATGGGAATCCATCAGCATGGATTTTGTGTTGGGTTTACCCAAAACTCAAAGAGGGTTTGATAGTGTATTTGTTGTTGTTGATAGATTTAGAAAAATGGCTCATTTCATACCATTCAAATGCACAAATGATGCTTCTTATATTGTTGGGTTATTTTTCAAGGAGGTAGTTAGAATTCATGGATTGCCATTGACAATTGTGTTTGATAGAGATAGCAAGTTTGTAGGTCATTTTGACTCTTGAAAGGACTCTTTGAAATTAGATGATTTAGATCATGTCAATCTTCTCATATGTTTGAAAAAAGAGCATTCACGACAATGTTTGGGATCTCATTCTTCCACAAGCTAAGTTTGCTAAATCTAATGACTCTATGGAAAGAGCCCATTTGAGATAGTCTATGGAGTGAATTGAAGGGGAGTGTTTGAGCTCAGAGATTTGAATGGTTTGGAGAGAAGAAGTTTTGAGGGTGAAGAGTTTGCAGTAGAAATGAAGGATATCCATCAGCAAGTGAAAAAAAATCTTCAAAAGAGTGGAAAAGTACAAGCAACGTGGAGATTTGAAGAAGAGAGATGTTCAATTCAAAGTGGGAGACTTAGTTCTAGCACATTTGAGGAAAGAAAGGCTACCAAAGGGGAAATACACAAAGTTGTAGATGAAGAAAATTGGGCCATGCAGGGTGGTCCACAAATTTGGTGCAAATTCCTATGAGATAGAACTCCCTCCTGGAGTGGCTATCTCTCCAATTTTTAATGTTTCTGATCTTTATCCTTTCAAAGGATCTATGATTGCAAGTGATGATGCAGGTACATCAGGAGTTCAAGATGAAGATTGGATCGCAGACCTACCACCAAGTCATCCTTTGAAGCTTCAAAGCATTTTGGACACAAAGGAAGCAAAGAGTAAAAGGCATAAGGTGTACATTGAGTACCTAGTGAAATGGAAAGGTCTCCCTCATGAAGATGCAACATGGATGATAGAGGAGGCCATTAAGAAACATGGCACAATAAACAAGAGCTTATTTCAGGTGAAACTTGAGATTCTCTTCTCCCTAGGTGTATGGTGCAAGGGCACCTAGTAAAATTTTGTAAACATGGTCCAATGTTAGGTTTTTGAGCGTTTTGAGTCATATTTGATGTAATAAGGTCTATTTAGACCATTTCTAATGTTTTCATGTCATGTGGGGTGGTTGAATCAAGAGTTGTCATATTTTGCAAATGTTGTAAAAACTTGCATTGCAACTTTGCACTTTTTGTTGCTTGTGGAAGTTGTACAATCATTTGGTTCAAAAAGTGGTTATGAATTGTTGGTTTTGGGTCGAACAAGTTTAAATATGCCTGAAAAATTTTGAGTCAAGGTTCTATTTTAATATTTGGTGTTGAAGCAATAATAGAAACTTCATTTTCTACAATTTTCAATGTTAATTTGTTGCTACAGGCATTGGTACGGCTCCGTACAGTTAGCGAATGATATACTCTGAATTGGATTTGGTGGTGGCATGCATTAAGAGTGTTTTGGTTTTGGTTTCAATTGATTCCATAGAGTTTGAAGGATTTTATAAGCAATTTATTGAAAGAGGTCTAAAAACCCTAGGTTGAGAGGGTTTGAAAAAGAAAATGGAATAAAGGACCATTCCACCAGTGGAAATCTATGCAAATTAGTGGAATGGCATTAGTTAGGGTTTTTTTTTCAGTTTGGTAGTGATTGTAGATGCAGGGGATGGAGTTAGGGCCCTGTTTGTGCAAGCCCTAGCCTAATATCTCAATGTATTAGGCTTGGAAATAGTGGTTAGAAGTAGGGCTTTGTTGTTAGATGAGTTTGTGGATGTTTCAATTGAGAAAACCTATTGTTTCAGACCCCATGTGATCTGCTTAGATCCTTGGAGTGAAGATTGGTGATTGGGAGAAGGTTTACCACATAGTTGCTCTGTAAAAGAGGCCTAGTTGGGCTTAAGGGCAACGTAGCATTCCATTTTTGAAGGTGATGTTCTAAAACAAGTTTACGCACAAATTTGATATGTAAATGAAGAGCATAAAATGTATTCTAAATGGTAACCAATTCATGGGTTTGAGGCCTTCTCTAAAAGATATGTTGAATTTTCACTATTTGATGTGCTACAAGCAAGATTGAAGAATTTGTGAACAAACACCAAGTTAGGGTTTTCAGAGTGGAAAAAATTGTCAAGGTTGATTGAATTGTGATTGATTAGACAACCTCCACCCTTGCTTTACATCAAATTGGTATCAAAGCATAGGTTTTGATGATTTGAAGGAAAAGTTGCAATTTGAAGAAGGAAAGATGCCTCCAAAGGGAATTGTAGTCATTGCTAGGGAAATAAGAATGATGGAGTCTCAAGAAGCTCTGTTAGCCAAGATTTGCAACATTGGAAACAAACCAAAGAAGAGGTAAAACCGCTATAGATGAGAGTGACTGAGATGAAGAGGAAGAGGGTGAGGATGAAAAGCCCCAAGGAGGATCCCATGAGCAAGAGTTGGATCCTAATGAGAGAAAGATGGTTAAGATGTTGAAGGTTGTCAGGGGAGATGCTTTTGAAGTGAAAATGGAATTTCCCATGTATAGTGGGAAGATGGATAGTGAAGAAGTGTTGGACTAGATTGATGCACTAGAAAATTATTTTGAATACATGGAGGTAGTAGATGAACAAAAGGTAAAGTTTGCTAATACAAAGTTGAAAGGCCCTTCCCTAACTTGGAGGAATTATGTGCAGGAAGAAAGAGTGAAGGGAAAAGAAAAAATAAATTCATGAGATAGGATGGTGTCTAAGGTTAAGAGTCAATTCTTGCCTGGTGACTATGCAATACAAACTTTTAGAAAGTTGCAAAACCTTAAACAAAAGGAGATGGATGCCATGGCCTACAAAAAGGAGTTTCATAAATTGAGCATTAGAGCAGGTCATGTTGAGGATGAAGTTGAGAAGATAGCAAGGTATATGAATGGGTTAAAGTTCAATATTCAGGATGAATTGAGTCTTGCCACCCCTAGAACGGTGGAAGAGTGCCTCCAATTGGCGATTAGGACAAAAGAGAAATTGAAAAGAAGGCAGGAAAAAAAAGTAGAGGAAAAGGAAAGAACTTCAGGGGCAAAGGATCATTTGGTTGAAGAGGACAATCACAAAAAGCACAAGGTGATCCAAGTGGCAATCAAGATCAAAGCTCGGAGTCAAGAGGTGGTTTAAGAGGTAGAAGATCCAATGGTAGAGGCAGATTTGGAGGACAAGGTAGGGGTTCAAATACCTTCTCTGGAAGATGCTATTAGTGTAATCAATTTGGCCATCAAAACATGGAAGTACCTGGAGAAACAACCTTCTACATCACATGGTGGTGAAAGGAGAACACAGTTGGTGCAAGAGGAAGATTGTGAGAGTGTTAACTCTCTTTCTCAGCATGTTGCTCCAGAGGTTGGAGAAAACCTGATGATGAGAATACTACTCAAGGTTCTTGTGGTGAAGGAGCCTCCACAAAGAAAGTCATTGTTTAGAACCACTTGCAAATCACAAGGAAAGGTATGTAAGATTGTTGTAGATTCTAATTCTACTGATAATTTAGTTTCTTTGGAGATGGTTGAAAAACTAAAGATGAAAAGGATTCCACACCCCACACCTTATACAGTTTCTTGGTTGAATAAGGGTCAACAAGTCTTGGTTAATGAACAAACATGGGTTGAGTTTAACATTGTGGGGTATAAAGACAAGATCTTGTGTGACATCATCCCAATGGATGTTTGTCACTTGCTATTAGAACTACACTCACTCCTTTGTAAGATGAAAACTTAGATACACAAATTGGGTCAAGTGTCATGTTGGTTGGGGAGAAATAATTATTAAAAACCATGAAAGAGGAAGGTGGACAAGGGTATGCAATCATAATCAGACCCAAATCTATTATGACAAAAACAAAACTTGAAGGTGTGCCTAAAGGAGTGCAAACTTTGTTGAACAAGTATCAAGACATAGTTGTTGATGAGATCCCTAGTTCTTTGCCACCTATACGGGATGTGAGCCACCACATAGACTTTATACCAAGAGAAAACCTACCCAATAAGGCTGCATACAAGATGACTCCTCAACAAAATAAAGAAATAAGGAAACAAATACAAGAATTTCTAGATAAGGGTCTCATAAGGGAAATTTTAAGTCCATGTGTTGTTCCTACTGTATTGGCACCTAAAAAACGTGGAGATTGGACAATGTGCACTGATTCAAGGGAAATCAACAAAATCACTATAAGGTATAGGTATGAGGGGTTGTATGAATGGATGGTGAGGCCATTTGGATTTTCAAATGCACCAAACACTTTTATTAGACTAATTAATGAAGTTTTGAAGCCCTTCATAGGTAAATTTGTTGTTGTATACTTGGATGGCATTCTTGTGTTTAGCAAGACTAAAGAGGAGCACTTGCAACATTTGGATATGGTGTTGAAGAGGCTGAATGAAGAAAACTTGATGAATAACTTGAAAAAGTGTGAATTCATGAAGGAAGAGGTTGTCTACCTTGGTTTTGTGATTTCAAAAGGCATGTTGAAGATGGACCCTAGCAAGGTAGAAGCAATTTTGAATTGGCCTACTCCAAATCCAATTAGTGAGGTACAAAGCTTCCACGATCTTGCTAGTTTCTATAGAAAATTTGTAAGGAATTTTCGTCATATTTTTTCTCTCATCATTGATACCATAAAAGGGGATAAAAGGAAAAGGTTCATGTGGTCTGATGAGGAAAAAAGAATCTTTCAAACTAAGAAGCAAAAGATATCAAAACAACCCATCTTAGCATTGCCTGATTTCAAAAAGGTGTTCACAATAGAATGTGATGCAAGTGGGTATGTAATTGGTGCAATCTTGAGTCAGGATGGAAGACTTGTAGAATTTTTCAGTGAAAATCTCAATGAGGCCAAGAATAAGTACTCTTCTTATGACTTAGAATTGTATGTAATGGTTCAAGCATTGAAAAAGTGGAGACAATATCTCCTTCCTAAGGAATTTATTGTTTTTACTGACAATCATGCTTTGAGTTTCTTGAACAGCTAGGACAAACTTAGCCATAGACATGTGAAGTGGGTGGACTACTTACAAAGATACACTTTCAGCACAAAACACAAAAAAGGGCAGTCAAACAAGGTGGCAGATGCTTTGAGCAAAAGGAAAATGTTGGTACAAGAAATTCAATTCCAAAGTGTAGGTATTCATGCTTTGAAAGGTATGTATGAAGGAAATGATTATTTCAAGGACATGTATGCTATTTGTAATCAATTTGATGTCACTTTCCATGAAGAATATTTTGAATTCTTGATACAAGATGGATTATTGTTTAAGGGTGCTTAGTTGTTTATTCCCAAATGTTCTATGAGGATAGTCTGATTAAGGAGAAGCATTGTGGCAGCTTAGGGGGTCATTTTGGTGTGGACAAAACCTTGGAGCAAGTAAGAAGATATTACCATTGGCCGAAAATGCAATGTGACATCAGAAAGTTTGTTGAAAATTGTGTTGTTTGTCAAAAAGCCAAGGGTTCAAGCACTAATGCATGTCTTTACCAGCCTTTTCCAATTCCAAACTGGCCATGGGAATCCATCAGCATGGATTTTTTGTTGGGTTTACCCAAAACTCAAAGAGGGTTTGATAGTGTATTTGTTGTTGTTGATATATTTAGCAAAATGGCTCATTTCATACCATCCAAATGCACAAATGATGCTTCTTATATTGTTGGGTTATTTTTCAAGGAGGTAGTTAGAATTCATGGATTACCATTGACAATTGTGTCTAACAGAGATAGCAAGTTTGCAGGTCACTTTTGGAGGAACCTTTGGAAGAAATTGAGAACAAACTTGACATTTAGCTCTACCTATCATCCACAAACAGATGGGAAGACTGAAGTTGTCAATAGGAGTCTTGGGAATGTTCTCATGATGCAAGAGCATCCTTGGTTCTTGGCAATATTTTATCAACCAAAAATATTTTCTTTCATCTTTGTTCTTATTTTGTCCTCTATTCAGTTCAAGTTGGCGGATTCGGTATTTCTTCATAGTTGCTCACCAGACCTTGTGGATCTTGGATTACATCATCTACATGTTCCTTTTCCTTGTTCCAATATTTGAGCATGATTGGATCTTTTTCCGACAAGTTATCGCTTCCAGATTTCTTGGCAGTTTCTTGATCCAACGCCGGAAGGGTTTTCAAACCTAGCGGCTAATCTGATCATTCGTGGATCATTCCCGTGACTTGCAGATCTTAACGGTGTGATTCTAAATGTTCCATGGAGTGTCCCCGACCTTCAGTATAGGTCCACACTTCATCTTATGGACCTATTAAAGAGAAATTCAAATTTGAGGCCGACCTATTCATGCGCACGTTACATTTTCCTTCCTTGGTTAATGTGATGATCTTTGGCCGACGCAGATGTTTCCAAAATCACAGATATAGTATAAAGCTTGTAATCGGTCATTAGAATAAGTAGTAGAGTTAGTAGTTGATGAAGTAGATTAAGATTGGTCTGAATTGTAAGAGTTCAACTCGCATATAGGAGCATATTGGAATGTTATAATTTTGAACATGTTAAATCAAGCCTATGAGTCGAACCTGTAAGCCCGGATGTTGTCGGCTGAATATAACTGAGTTAATTGTTAATTTGAATATTTCCATCTGCATTTGTCTCCATATTATGTGTTGCTTTCGTTGTGTTACTCTTGTTGCACGGTCCAGATTGTTCTCCTTGAGGACCCTCCTTCCATGGCTGTGTCAGATTGGTATCAGAGCAAGGTTTGTTCCTTGCGAAATCGCCAGAGTTTGCGAAGTCTTGTTGAAGATTTGTTGTGGGGTGGTGGATTAAGGATCCGACCTACAGCTGCAAAGCACTTGTGGAAAGATGGTGGGAAGAAGAAATGGTAGAGGAAATGGAGTGAGTGGAAATGCAGACCCTGCTTTAATGGAGATGTTGAGAGGAATTGTTTCCAGATTAGACGCAGTTGAAATGGCCCAAAGAAGAGGTCAACCAATTGATGATGTGAGTGATGAAGAGGTAGAAGTACAAGAGGAAAGAGGAAGAGAAGAACAACCTGGTCTTGATTAGGGAGAAGAGAGGTTCATAAGAGACCTAACCAGAGCGAATACAAAACCACATTTCAATCCACCGGATTATAATGGTAAGTTGGATTCAAATGTATTGTTAGATTGGATAACAGAGATGGAAAAATATTTTGAATTTGAAGATAC
Source organism: Sequoia sempervirens (assembly GCA_007258455.2). Lineage (NCBI taxonomy): Eukaryota > Viridiplantae > Streptophyta > Pinopsida > Cupressales > Cupressaceae > Sequoia > Sequoia sempervirens. Next base: position 31,426 of record VDFB02323801.1, on the reverse strand, counting down.
CTCTGAAGATAAGAAGGTGAAGTTTTCTTGTACAAAGTTGAGAGGACATGCATCCCTTTGGTGGGATTATTTGCAGACAGATAGGAAAAGAAGAGGAAAAGAAAAGATAAAGTCATGGGATCGAATGGTGAATAAGTTGAAGACAAAGTTTATGCCTGCGGACTATCAAATTAGATTGTTCTAAAAGTTGCAAAATCTGAAATAGAAAGAATCGAGTGTGACAAAGTATACTGAGGAATTCTACAAGTTGAATATTAGATTTGGACATTTAGAGGATGAGATTGAGAAAGTAGCTAGGTATGTGAATGGTTTGAGGTCATCTATATAGGATGAGATCAGTTTGATTAAGTTGCGGAGTGTGGAAGAGGCATATCAGTGTGCCCTAAAGGCAGAAGAGAAGTTGAATAAAAGACATAAGTAGAGATAGAGAGGAAGAGGTGGAAGATTTTAGAGAGGAAGAACTTTTACTGGAGGAGGAAGAAGCTCTCTTGTAGATCAGAATAAGGATAAAGAGGTCAGTAAGAATGATAATTTGTATCATAGAGGTGATGGAAACTCTTACAGAAGAGGAGGATATGTTGGTACTGGAATGAAGGTTATAGAAAGGATGATAAGGAGAAAAGAGTATTCAGGGGAACTTGCTTTAAGTGTGGTGAAGGACATAGAGCATTTGAGTGTAATCAGGGAGAGACAAGCAAAAAGACAGAGAACAATAGGAGAACAACCTTTGCTGAGGAAGATCATGCTAGATCATCTAACAAATCGGAAGATGGAGAAGTGTTGGTGAATAGAAGGGTATTGTTACAAAGTGAAGTAGAAAAGGAACCATTGTAGAGAAATAATTTGTTTCAGACTAGATGCAAGGTAGCTGGTAAATGTTGCAAAGTGATTGTTGACAGTGGAAGTTCTAAGAACCTGGTTTCTGAAGAGATGGTGAATAAATTGGGGTTGGAAAGGTTGAAGCACCCGAAACCCTATCAGATAGCTTGGATTCAAGATGAGCATAAGATACTGGTAAGTGAACAATGTTTAGTGAAATTGAAGATAGGAAATTATCATGATGAAGTTTTGTGTGATATTATGCCTATGGATGTATGCCATGTTTTGTTGGGAAGGCCTTGGCAGTATGATAGACATTCTATTCATGATGGAAAGAATAATATATATACTATTGTTGCTAATGGGATGAAGCAGATTTTGTTGCCTTTGGAAGATGTCCCTACAGTTGAGGTTTGTACGAGTACTAGAGTTTGTTTGGCTGATGGAAGGCGATTCCTTGATGGATTGAGACATGATAATGTGTGTTATGCCTTAGTTCCTAAGAAGGTTGAAGAATTGAAGCATGTAGAAGAACACTCGAAAGAGATAAAGGAAATGCTGACAGAGTATGAAGAGATCATTTTAGATAATGTACCTAATGGATTACCACCTGTGAGGAGTATTAGTCATTGCATGGATCTGATTCCTAGAGCTAGTTTTCCTAATAAAGCAGCACATTGGATGATGCCCGCAGAGAATGAGGAGTTGAATAGACAAGTACAAGAATTGTTGAGGAAGGGTTTAATCAGAGAAAGCTTAAGTCCCTGTGCAGTACCTGTTGTGATAGCACCTAAGAAGGATGGAGAATGGAGGATGTGTATAGATTCTATAAAAATAAACAAGATCGCAGTGAAGTATAGATTTCCTTTGCCCTAGATGGGATGACATTATGGATTGTTTAAGTGGAGCTAAGTACTTTAAAAAGATAGATTTGAAGAGTGGATATCATTATATCAGAATCAGAGAAGGAGATGAGTGGAAAACAACATTCAAGACAAATGAAGGGTTTTATGAGTGGTTGGTGATGCCTTTTGGATTGAAAAAATGCACCGAGTACTTTCATGGGGCTAATGAATGAGGTATTGAAGAAATTCTTGGGTAAGTTTGTGATTGTGTATTTGGATGACATCTTAATTTTTAGTAAGAGTAGAGAAGAACATTTGTTGCATATCAAACAAGTTTTGCAAAGGTTGCGAGAACAACAGTTGTTGATAAACATTAAGAAGTGTAGTTTCATGAAGGAGGAGTTGGTATATTTGGGATTTCTGATATTTGTGGATGGATTGAAGATGGATCCTAAGAAGGTAAGAGCAATTGTTGAGTGGCCTACACCAAATAGCATTGGAGAGGTGAGATCATTTCATGGATTGGCTAGTTTCTATAGGAAGTTCATTAGAAATTGCAGTTCTATTTGCAATCCTATGATAGAAACAATGAGAGGAGATAGAAAGGATTTTAGATGGATGTCTGGAGCAACCGAAGTTTTGAGTTGTTGAAGCTAAAGGTGACTGAGCAGCTTGTGTTGGCTTTACTAGATTTCAATAAGGTATTTCAAGTAGACTGTGATGCAACTGGGAATGTAATTGGAGCAGTGTTAAGTCAAGAGGGAATACCAGTAGCTTACTTCAGTGAGAAATTGAATGATGCTAGGAGAAGATATTCAGTGTATGATCAAGAATTTTATGCTATAGTTCAAGCCTTGAAGAAGTGGAGACATTATTTGTTTCCTAAGGAGTTTGTGTTGTATACGGATCATCAAGCATTGTAATATTTGAATAGTCAAGGTAAGTTGAATCAGAGACACCTGAGATGGGTAGAGTTCTTGCAGAGCTATACTTTTGTTTTCAAGTGTAGGAGTGGAAATTCAAATAGAGTTGTTGATGTTTTGAGTAGGAGAAGGAATTTACTAACAGAGATGAGAGTGGAGGTATTAAGCTATGATGAATTTAAGAACTTGTATGAAGAAGACCCGGATTTTGCAGAACCTTAGAGAGCTTGTAAAGAGCCAGTTTTGGAGGATAGAAGCCAGTGGTTGGATTATTTCATTTAGGAGGATGTGTTGTTCAGAGGTAATCAGTTGTGTATATCCCAGAGTTCAATGAGGGATAACCTGGTGAAGGAGAAGCATAGTGGAGGTATGTCAGGACATTTTGGAGTTGATAAGACAGTGGCATTGGTGAGTGAATTACTTTTGGTTGCAGATTCATAAGGATGTTAGGAAATTTGTGCAGAGTTGAAGAGTTTGTCAAGTTGCAAAAGGGAGTAGTCAGAATGTTGGATTGTATAAACCTTTGACAGTTCCGGAGAGACCTTGGGAAGATATCAGCATGGATTTCATACTTGGTTTACTGAAGACACAAAGAGGTAATGATTCAGTATTTGTGGTGGTAGATAGATTTTCTAAGATGGCACATTTCATGCCTTGTAAGAAGACAACAGATGCAGTACATGTAGCAGACTTGTTTTTCAGAGAAGTGGTTAGATTGCATGGATTACATAGGAGTATAGTTTTAGACAGGGATACAAAATTTGTTGGTTACTGTTGGAGAACACTTTGGAAAAAGTTGAAAACAGATTTGAAGTTCAGTTCTACTTTTCACCCACAAACAGATGGATAGACAAAAGTAGGAGTTTAGGGAATTTGTTGAGATGTTTGGTTGGAGAGAAGACTGGAAGTTGGGTTTTAGTCCTTGCACAAGCAGAGTTTTCTTACAATAATTCAGTGAACAAGAGTACAAGAAAGAAACCTTTTGAGATTGTTACTGGAGTTCATCCTAGAGGTATATCAAAATTGAGAGATATCAGCATGGAAGGTAAACAGAGTGCAAAAGCAGAAGAATTTGCAGAACATGTGAAGAAGTTGCATACTCAAGTGAAACAATAGTTGGAAGATATGAACAAGAAGTATAAGGAGAAAGCATATGAGAAGAGAATACATAGGGAGTTCAAAGTTGGAGATGAGGTGATGGTTCATTTGAGAAAGGAGAGATTTCCAGTTGGAACATATAGTAAGCTGAAGATGAGGAAGTTTGGACCTTGTAGGATTTTGAGGAAATTTGATTCAAGAAATGCATATGAAGTAGAATTACTGAATGGCATGGGTATATCGCCTATATTCAACATTGCAGATATATATTAGTATCATGAAGCAGAATTCTATGAAGACAATAAAGTAGATTTGGAAAATCAGTTTCCTAAGCAACAATCAGATGAGATTGAGGAGATTTTGGATGTTAGAGATGAGAGGAAGACTCGAGGAAGGCAGTACAAAGAATATCTTGTGAAGTGGAAAGGTAGACCAATTGAGGATTCTTCTTGGATTTCCTTTAGCCCCAGCAAAGTGAGGGACTCACTTTTCAATAACCCTAGATGTCTGATGCAGGAGCATCCTTGGTTCTTGGCAATCTTGCATCAACCAAAAATATTTCCTTTCAACTTTGTTCTTATTTTGTCCTTTGTTCAGTTCAAGTTGGCGGATTTGGTATTTCTTCATAGTTGCTCACTAGACCTTGTGGATCTTGGATTACATCATCTACATGTTCCTTTTCCTTGTTCCAAGATTTGAGCACGATTGGATCTTTTTCCGGCAAGTTATCACTTCTGAATTTCTTGGTAGTTTCTTGATCCAACATCGGAATGGTTTTCAAACCTAGTGGCTAATCTGATCGTTCATGGATTGTTCCCGTGACTTGTGGATCTTAACGATGTGATTCTAAATGTTCCATGGAGTGTCCTCGACCTTCAGTATAGGTCCACACTTCATCTTACGCACCTGTTGAAGAGAAATTCAAATTTGAGGCCGACCTATTCATGTGCACGTTACATTTTCCTTCCTTGGTTAATGTGATGATCTTTGGCCGACGCGGATGTTTCCAGAATCGCGGATATAGTATAAAGCTTGTAATCGATCATTAGAATAAGTAGTAGAGTTAGTAGTTGATATAGTAGATTAAGATTGGTCTGAATTGTAAGAGTTCAGCTCGCATATAGGAGCATATTGGAATGTTGTAATATTGAACATGTTAAATCAAGCCTGTGAGCCGAACCTGTAAGCCCAGATGTTGTCAGTTGAATGTAACTGAGTTAATTTTTAATGAGAATATTTCCATCCGCATTTGCCTCCATATTTTGTGTTGCTTTCGTTGTGTTACTCTTGTTGTACGATCTGGATTGTTCTCCTTGAGGACCCTCCTTTTGTGGCTGTGTCATCTCAGATTTTTTACAAAAGAGCATTCATAGCAATAGTATCTCATTCTTCCACATGTTGAGTTTGCATATAATGACTATCAATAGAAGTGTTGGAAAGAGCCCATTTGAGATAGTCTATGAAGGGAAGCCAAGGGGAGTGTTTGAGCTTAGAGATTTGAGTGGTCTGGAAAGAAGTGTTGAGGGTGAAGAATTTGCAGTAGCAATGAAGGATATCCATCAGCAAATGAAAGAAAATCTTCAAAAGAGTGTGGAAAAGTACAAGCAACATGCAAATTTGAAGAAGAGAGATGTTCAATTCAAAGTGGGAGACTTGGTTCTAACACATTTGAGGAAAGAAAGGCTACCAAAGGGGAAATACACAAAGCTGCAGATGAAGAAAATTGGGCCATGCAGGGTGGTCCACAAATTTGGTGCAAATGCCTATGAGATAGAACTCCCTCCTGGAGTGGCTATCTCTCCATTTTTTAATGTTTATGATCTTTATCCTCTCAAAGGATCTATGATTGCAAGTGATGATGCAGGTACACCAGGAGTTCAAGATGAAGATTGGGTCATGGACCTACCACCAAGTCAGCCTTTAAAGCTTGAAAGCATTTTGGTTACAAAGGAAGCAAAGAGGACAAGGCATAAGGTGTACAATGAGTACTTAGTGAAATGGAAAGGTCTCGCTCATGAAGATGCAACATGGATGATAGAGGAGGACATTAAGAAACATGGCACAATAGTCCAAGAGTTGATTTCAGGTGGAACTTGAGATTCTCTTCTCCTCAGGTGTATGGTGCAAGGGGCACCTAGTAAAATTTTGTAAACATGGTCCAATGTTGGGTTTTTGGGAGTTTTGAGTCATATTTGATGTAATAAGGTCTATTTAGACCATTTCTAATGTTTTCATATCATGTGCAGTCAATTGAGTCAAGAGTTGTCATATTTTGCAAATGTTGTAAAAAGTTGCATTGCAACTTTGCATTTTTTGTTGCTTTTGGAAGTTGAACGGTCATTTGGTTCAAAAAGTGGTTATGAGCCATTGGTTTTAGGTTGAAAAAGTTTAAATATGTCTGAAAAACTTCAAGTAAAGATTATGTTGGAAGATTTGGTGTTCAAGCAATAATAGAAACTTCATATTCTGCAATTTTCAATGTTAATTTGTTGCTACATGCGTTGGTACGGCTCAGTACAGTTAGTAAATGATATAATGTGAATTGGATTTGGTGGTGGCATGATTTAAGAGTGCTTTGGTTTTGGTTTGAGTTGATTCCATAGAGATTAAAGGATTTTATAAGCAATTTACTGAAGAGGTCTGAAGACCCTAGGTTGAGAGAGTTTTAACAAGAAAATGGAATAAAGGACCATTCCACCAATGGAAATCTCTACAAATCAGTGGAATGGAATTAGTTATGGTGTATTTCAGTTTGGTAGTGATTGTAGATGTAGGGGATGTAGTTAGGGCCATGTTTGTGCAAGCCCTAGCCTAATATCTCAATGTATTAGGCTTGGAAATAGTGTTTAGAAGTAGGGTTTTGTTGTTAGATGAGTTTGTGGATGTTTCAATTGAGAAAACCTGTTGTTTCAGATCCCATGTGATTTGTTTAGAGCCTTGTAGTGAAGATTGGTGATTGGGAGAATGTTTACTGTTGACGACGATTTTACTCGCATCAAACAGGGCGAATAAATTCTTCACAGACAAGACCACAAAGAGCCTATCCTTCTTGAAAAATATGGAACAAAGACAACCTAAAGGGGAATTCTGCATTAACAGGGAAAAGATTAGCTTTCGTTCAATCCCAAGTCTTTGATAACTAGGTCATGGTTGCACTAAGGTCGCTCTTGGGTACTGATGTGATATTGTTGTTAATCTCAAAGGGACTATGGTTATGAATTGAATATTTTAGGTATTGAATTCTCAATAAAACATTAAGCATCATGAAACCGAAAGATTTGCTATAACATTTCATGAACATCACAAATTCTTTGCTATCACTTAAGTAGATTTAGCATTAAGCATTCAACAATTTTATGGAAAACAAAAGATTTTCAATAAAATTTCATCCATTCATTCAAATTTTGGAACATTTTCAAAAGTTTAAACATCTATTCTAAAATAAAGCATAAAAAATACTGAAAATTGAAAGTTTCTCCCAGTTATTCTCCATGGATGCCCCAAAGAATCAATTAAAACATAGCAAATCACTTTATACTTCACCAGATTGCTTCACAGGTACATATAAAACGGTGCAAGCTTTTAAAGAGGGGTTTCATTTCTGGACACCGAGTAGGTTATGCATGCACCCTTAAACGGTGTAACATACAGTCTTGTTCGGCTGAACTAGCAAAGCCAGCTATAAAAGATACTGAGATAGGTAGCTATCTAATAAGCTTTGATATTAATTAATGTCTAAGTGCATACAAAGTTTTACACCGGAATGGTTCAGAAAACAGGAAAAAAGAACAAAACTTAAAAGTTTATGCTCCTCCGACATCCACAAATTTTGAATTTAAAATAAAATAAAGTAGGAAACGACCTTTTATAGGAACAAGGCCCCCAGAAGTTCAACTTAAAAGTCTACCCAGAGAATAAAAAATAAAAAATAAAAATGTGGCATGTGGCATCTGCCAACTGTCATCAAGAATATTCTAGACTAATTCAAGGCTTTGACTTCATTAGCCGCCACGCTTTTTCTTCATCCTCTAGCACGAACACTTTGCATATGTCAAGGCTATCAACTTCCTTCCAAAATACTGGAATAAGGAACATCTACCGGGATCAGGATCAACCTACAAACTAAAAATTGTAAACAAAATAAAACTTCGTCACACTTCTGGTGTCTGGTATCCAGTTCTTTATCTTCTCACTTATGACTCGGGTTCCAAGATTCTTTCTTCACCTTTCTTCAACTGATACTCTCGGAAAGCATTTAATACTTGATGCATACGTTCTTTTGAAATCCCTTGTATTGCTTTCCAAGTGAGCTTGAGCCTAATATATTCTTCAAATACTTGGAGGATGATACCATTCTTTTGTACTTTGTCTACTTCATACCTGGCTATAGTGTTCCTGCACTGTATAATCTTATCAATGACCTCCTGTGTTAGCAATTGAACAGGATCTCTATTTATTCTTTATATCCATTCCTTGAAGGATTTAGCTTATTTTCCCTCATGTCCTAATGTTTGGGGATCACAACCTTGACGTGCTAGTATTTCAATAAATTCTTGATTTTCACCAACCAATTTTCTGCATTCTACGATGACCTTTTCAAATCCTTCGATACATTGTATTAACATGTCACCTTCCCATTTCAAATGTTTCTTCCATTTTTCTAGCAATGGAAGTTCACGTTCTGATATTACATCACCCTGTATTAACTCTTGGATATTTGATTACATGAGAATTTCAAAGCTTCGCCTTTCTTCGATGACTTGCTCCTGGCGAAATCTGCATTCATCTTCAAATATTTTTGATTTCTCTGAATGATGGTATGCTTCCTTGTACTTCCTCATTGCATCTGTAATGAATTCTTCTCCTTTCTCTACCCAATACTCAATCCAATCTTCAAACATATTCATTTTATAGTGAACTGCTGCAATTGCATCTACTTGTTCTTGTGACATCAGCACCAGATGTTGGGGTACTTCAGCTTTCTCTTGACCAGACAAAGTTAATGACTTTATAAAATGTTCCAAGGTAGCAACATGTTCCTTCAATTCTCTTTTCTTCTATTTGTATTTTTGCACTCTAGCAACAATAGCATTTAAATTCACTTTTATTTCCTCTAACTCTTTCTTCCAAGATGAGTGTCCAAGGTTAATACTTGTTATCTTATACTCCTTAGGCATTATTTCATGTATGTCCTTGTCAGCTGTTGGAGTATCTATCTAGATAGTTCTATTACCATCTGCATTTCTTTGTATGACATGTTTTGTTTTTGCTCTGCGCCTAGGTTTAGGAGTGTCTACTTGTATGAAATTATTAAGATTTAGAAGCAATATTTCTACTTCCATTGGGGAAGCTAATTCCCTAATCAACCAATCAAGTGTATCATCATCTGGCTCTACCTCTGTAACATTTTTTTGTTCTGGTTTGCCACTTGTTTCAGGAACTTCTCTTTGTTTTGTCACATTTTTTGAAATGGGAATTTCTTCAAGGATTTCTGGCATAGATTCGGGATTAGTAGGGTTTGACACTGTCTCCTCTACTTGAAGACTTATATTATCTTGTCTATCCATATTTTCAACTTCATCTCTCTGAACACTATCTTCTTTATTCACTATTACATCAGGGTTTTCTTTGTTTTCAATTCCATCTCCTAAAAACTGTGTAGCTTCCTCTTCTTCAATTTCAATTTCAATTTCAGCATGGCCTTTCTCTGGTTCTTCAAAGACCTACAACTATTCATTAACATTTGGAACATTCCCAAGCGAAGGTTGGGAATCAAGAGTATCTTCAACAATTCTTTCATCAATAGGATCTTGCTCTATAGTCTCCCCTATTTCCATCTCAAGTACATCAGGGTTTCCTGCCTCTGAGGTGAGTGTTCCTTGTATAAACTCTTCTTCTTCAACATTTATGGGGTTAGAATCTATATCCTGAATTTCTTCTGTCACTGGATGTGTCATGGGTTTGTCTTTAGACTTCTTTTCTTTCACTTTCTCCCAAATAGCACCCCATTTGTCCACCTATTCTTTCATTCTAACTTCATCTTCTTCAGAAATTGCCTCTAAAACCACAGGAGTCCCTCCCAGTGCTTGTTTCATACTAGCCATGTTAACAAATGGGGGAGAGGTAAACAATGATGCAACCCTTTGAGATGTAGACCTGGTTTGTGCATCAACATTTTCTGCCACTCATGTTTATTCATCAATAATCACTCTCATTCTTGGTTTTGTTGTAGAGGAAGATGCACCTTTAGGTATTACTTTTGATTTATCTTTAAATGTCTCTACATCTTTTGTTTATCAAATGGTTTCATGGGAGCTTCTTGTCTTGTAGTTTCAAGGGTTCTTTCTTCAATTCTTATACCTGGAGCCACCTTACTAGTTTTCCTTCTCTTCTTAGTAGGCTCTCCACTCTCAAATGTTGTCTAATCTCTTTGATTGCTCCTTTTATCTTCTGAGAATGTAGGTTCAATTCCTCTTTCTCTCAAAAATTTACAAAAGTCATCAATCCAGTGTTGAGTATACACTAAGACTGGTCTGGTGAACTCATCAATTGATGTCATACCTTCATCATCAAAGCCTGGGTCTAGGATGGGTTCGTCATATACCCTATCTTCATTATAGAACTTGTTCAACACCTGTCCATCATCCTCTTCCAACTGGTCTAGAATATCATGAAGCTTGAGAATCTAGGCATATTTTAAAGACAATCTTTCATATTTTCTTCTTCTTACCACGTGCTCGTCTTCACAGTTAAGCCAATAATCTTCAAAATGTGGCACATGAGCATGAAAACTAGCTATATTTCTAACAATATTTCCTTCAATATCATAATACATTCTCTGGAGTGGGAATTCTTCAAAATGGTATGTTCTCAGTTCTTCTTCACACGAGTTAGTTACTTTAATTGCACTACACTTATAGTTTCCTATTGCAATGGGAAATTTAAAAGAGGCTTTCTTGCAAGCATAGCTATAAAGAGCCTGAGACGGTTTCAACTATCTCACCAATTCCAATAAAACAATTTTATCTGTAGGGTACCTGGGCAACATGAATGGATGTCCATCAAATCCCTCCACTCTAATGTAGGAGTAAGTACGGAATTGTATGTACCAGCCTCCCATTGGCCGAATGACACTTTGTGCTTCCAGGGATAATCTTTTGGCTTTATCACCTTCCATTGTTCTAACCAATTTCATGGAGAACAAATCATTGACTTTCCTGTAATCATTTTTATACCCATGGATGGTGACTTGCGGTAGATGTGCATATATCAAATTGTTTCCTACCTTTGTGCCTAGAGTACCAATCTGTTTCAACCCTTGTTTGTTGGCCCTCATAGCATAGGAGTAAATAACATACGATGACATATAGAAGCATTTGGTTTTGGGAAATGTGGTTATATGTTCATATAGTCTGTCACTTATAAACTTTCCCCAATGCAATTCCACGGGACCTTCCATCAAGCATGATATTATTACAAACATCCAGGGTTCGAATTTCCTTGCATCTCTTAAACTAGCTACTCCGCTCAACAAAGTTATAATATCTTGTATTTCTTGTTTGAACATAGACCTCTGAATTACCTTGGTCTGTGGTGTAATTGGCTCTTGGCACCATTGGGTACTCATAATTTCTCTATTACGCTCTACAACATTCTGATATGTTTTACTTTTAGTCTTTATATCAACATTGTACATTTGTGTGTAAATGGGGAGACCAAATGTGCATATGATTCCTTTCTATGATAGGTCTACGTAAATTCTCCCTTCTTTCTCAACGACCCTCTTGGTTGGGTTGTAGTAATTTATACATTGCACAACTAATTCAGGGGCCTCCATTGGTAGCGAAAACCCTCCTGTCAAAAGTAACACATTTGCCGCAGCATTCTTGGTGCATTAAGAAGCATTTTCTTGTAATACTCGTGAACATATTTCAATATCAGAAGATCATCCCATATGAGTGTTTGTAACCACTACATTGATCGGTATGGCTTGTGAATTGCAATATTTGAATTCATCTTCTGGCCTTGCATCAGAAGTGCTCATTTTGTCTAATGTGTTCTGCAATTTTTAGAATGTGTCTTGTGTGCGAGTTAGGGTTAAATTTAACCAAAGCTTACAGTTTATAAAATTTTCAATTCATTTTTTATTAAATTCAAAAAATAGAGAATAATCAACATTTCAATTTCTGAATGGAAATACCATTATCGAGATTTTTCAGCTTGAAAAACACTTAACAGAATATCAGTTATTCAAAACATACCTAGTTTTGGTTGATAATGATGATCTTTCAAAATATAACTTCACAACCCTTGGTAGCTGTGTCTTGGTTTCACAAAATTTACCTCTCCTTGTGCGCTAGTGTTGTTTCGTTACTTCAATGTCCTTCGCAAATTTGCAATATGACGTGAAGTGGAGTGTTGCAAAAGTAATTGCATGCTTGAGGAGGTGCCAAGTACATAGGTAGTTCGCCACCTTCATTAATTACCTGTTATTTCAAATTAAATCCTCAAATAAAGGTGTAATCATTACGGATTATGGTCCAAATCATGAACAACTAGATTTCTACGTGGGCTCGCTACTAGAGAAGGAAGACAACACAATGATTATACGTGGCAATCAGATGTCACACTGATTCTTTGTAAGGTATATGTCATTAAACATACGTGATCAATTGGTGATCACCAGGATTGAGGCTTTCTGGTATTAACTTTGAAAAAGAAATACCGGGATCCGGGAAATACCTTCCAAGGTTCAAGAGAAAATTGGAATGAGAGGAAAGACCGGAAATTGAGTCCAAGAGATAGATTAACAAATTTCAAAACAGACTCTCCGGTTTCCAACTTCCGAGTAAGGAAAGAAAAGAAAACAATAAAATACTGGACTCTGATAAAAAGGAAACTACCGGGATTGACGACTCTGGTCAATGAAGTACCGAGCGGAGCAAGGATCATATGAAGATACAAATTCCCTTGGTGCAAACGTAAGACTCCGGGACTCCGGTTTTCGGTAACATGTTAAACTTTGGCAAAAGACCGAAACACCAAATCTGGGAAACAAAACAATAAAACAACAAAGAGGCCAAGCAAAATTGAAAGAAAGACCAGCAACCAACCAAGCAACAAAAGGACGACAAAGCAAATGAAAGCAAAAAGGAGCAGAGGAAAAGGAAAAAAAAGGGGGTCCATAGTTTTCCAAGGGGAAAAGTGGGGCATGTTGTGAGACCACACAACATTTACCACATAGTTGCTTTGTAAAAGAGGCCTAATTGGGCTCAAGGGCAGCGTAGCATTCCATTTTTTAGGGTGATGTTCTGAAACAAGTTTATGCACAAATTTGATATGTTAAGGAAGAGCATAAAGGGTATTCTAAATGGTAACCAATTCATGGGTTTGAGGCCTTCTCCAAAAGATATGTTGAATTTTCACTGTTTGATGTGCTACAAGCAAGATTGAAGAATTTGTGAACAAACACCAAGTTAGGGTTTTCAGAGTGGAAAATTTGGTCAAGGTTGATTGAATTGTGATTGATTAGACAACCTCCACCCCTACTCTGCATCACCAACTTCACGAATTGCCTAAAGGTTTTAGGAAGAATCCCTCAAAATTCAAGGTGATGGTAAGACTTGAATTGATGAGCCTATAAATATTTTATTTATTTCATGTGGATTTTTGGGTGTCTAGCATGAAGATGTAGTTGTAAGGGTTTTTGTTGAGTCTCTAATAGGTGCTACGATTGAGTGGCTTTACCATTTACCTAATGGATGTATTAATTCATGGGAGTCAATGAGAACCAAGTTTAAAGATCATTTCAAGAACACTAAAGATGAACACACTTTGTACGTGTAGACTACTCAACTTAAGGAGGTATATGAACCCATGTGTGAGTTTGTTGTGAAATGTATTAAGTTATTAATAAATTTGAAAATGATAAAGACCAACACCAAAAACTATAAATACGTATTCATTAATTCTCAACCAATTGATATTAGTTTCTATTTGAGAAGGGAAGGGTTTCTATTCCAAAAGATGCACAAAATGTAGCAATTAAATAAAATATGAGCTTATAATGATTGGAAAATGGATAAAGAACTACAAACTGGTAAAGGTCAAGCTATTGTTGGAAGCTCAACGCTTCCACCCCTCAGTTAGTGTTGGCCACGTGACTCATGACATGGTTTAACATCTCATGGATCCTTAATTTGGGATAGTAGTGGATTCCTGAAAGGCTGACCTTTTACGAATAACAACTATCTCAACTCCCAACAAGTGGTATTAGAGCGAGGGTTGTGAGTTCGAATTTTGTGGTCGTGATGGGGGGGATTTTTGGAAGCTCGACGCTTCCACCCCTCGATCAATGTTGACCGCGTGATTCACGGCATGATTTAACAACCTCCCTAGGTCCTTAATATGGGATAGTAGCGGATTCTCGAAAGGCTGACCTTTTTGGAATAATGACTAGCTCAACTACCAACATCTATAACCTCCTCATATCCAATGGTACAAAGGGTAGCTAATGAAATTATTACATTACAAAGGAAATTTACTAAAGCACATTAATAATATCCATATCAAGATTGATCAAGAGATAATATACATAACGTAATAATAATAAAGCATTAGTGTTTCTTGCCCCTATGCAAATACTTGCTCTAGAAGGATTTTATGCTAGTGGGAAAGGAAATTTGTGTAATTTGCATCTTACCACCAATCATGATGGAGCCACATGTCTAGTGATGAACCAATTTATGTAGATGACTACCATGAAAGAGGTAATTGAAGAAAAAACCTTGATCAATATGGTGATTTTGCTATAAGTTTCATTGAGTATGAATTAGATTCAAATAGGGGAGGGTATTTCTACACTAAATTGTATGATTAGTCATGTTTTGTTCTTACCAGAAGTTAGCAAGCTGCAAACTAAAAGAATGTGTTAGCTAATTCTACTAAAAAATATATTGACCATAAATGCTTCTTCAAAAAATGATAGAACTGTTATAAATATACATAAAACCTTAGGTACCCAAGTGCCTCCTACTGTTCCTAACCTTTTATCTATTGATAAATATTATATTACTTTTGATATTGTTAATTATTTAAAAACTCTAAGATTCGTATTTCACTAGTCGAATACTTGAAATTGAATCATAGTGAATTAAATTTCCTTGTACAATACATAAAATCAAATTATCCTCATGTTAATGTAATTTTAAATTCCTAATTTGTAAATTTTATATTTCCTTCCTCTAGGACTAAAAACCATACTCTTGTTAGCGTTGAAGAAAAATAAAACTCCTATATTTTGTTGTATATTGTTGGCCATTGATTGAAAAATTATATTGTAGAGTCAAGAGCATCTAACCATGTTGTGATAGATAAATTTTCTCAAGCCCTAGGTAAGTCTTTAACCAAAAATTTAGGGAAGTGTTACTCCATAGAATCAAAACAAGTTCTCCTAGATGGATATATTAAATATGCTTAAGTCACCTTAGTAGCCTATCTTGAAAAGAGGCTTGTAATATTTGGTGATGGAGATAGCCACCCAAGATCTACAGGTCTAATGGAAAGAATAAATTGTATTCCTATCAAGTAATGCAAATATACAATGATGATTCAAATATATTACAAAGGAGACCCCTTGGTTATGTAGGCAAAAGTGAGACATAGGATATCATAAGATTATGGCAAAGGTTAATCTTATGATATGAGACAACAAACATTAAATACCTAGGGCACAATAAGTAGATACCAAAAGATAATATAAGATCTAATGCCAACTAAGACTTCTAGAAAGATTCCTAGGACCTAAGTAAACTTAACATGTGAATAGGACCTACTAGGTGAAATAGTTAGGTAAAATACCTTATTCGCACCAATAACCCCCCTTAAGTGCAACTTAAGGAGAAGAAAATGAATAAAAATTATTTTATTATGGGTCTTGACTACTAGGCCATGTTAGGTACCCATGTACAAATGCAATCTCTAATAAAAAAATAAAATGAGAAAACCTAGTGGGACAAAACTCCTCTCCAAAAGAAAATAAAATTCTCTCAATGAAGAATGTGAAGGAAAAAACACCATGTGAGGAAAAATACCCTCATATGAGAAAATAAGAGAGAGATGCAACCACCCCTCAATGTGTTCTTCTACAATGATGATAGATGCTTGGAAATGAATGTTGGAGACAATCCAATATTGCCAAACAAAATTTCTCCCCTTAGGAAGAAATACAACCAAGAATGTATGCAAGATTTATTCCCATTCTTGAAAGAAAGATGGAGGAAGGAAGATGTGTGATTTCACTGAATTATGCTTAAATATCTCCATGTTTATGTCAAAATCTATCACAATCCAAAAAGGATTTCTAGGCCACACTAATGAAGATGAAAATCCAAAATCAAGTAGAGATGATTGTAGAAAACAATCCAAAGATAAAGATAAGTAAGCCTCCTCCAAATGCTTCTTGGAAGTATCTATACTCATGCTAACTAGTGAAGAATGATAATGTAGAGAATGGACAAGAGGGTCAAAGTTTTACCTCATAAAAACTGAAGAAGGGTCATTTCCATCAAGGAGAATATGAATTCAATCAATGGTGTCTCCCAAATCTGAAATATGGGACTCAAAAAATAAACTTGCAATCTCAAGTACTTGAGAATCCATTTTACCGCATTCCAATGCTCAACTCCGGGATGACTGAAATACCGCTGACTCCTCCTACAGCATGTGCAGTATCCGGGTTCTCGTGCATACCATGGCGCATATTAAACTTCCCACCACCAGCGCATACCTGCATCTGGACATTTTTTTCCCGTCTTTATCCTGAATAATAACATGACTAGGGTAAAGGTGTGTCAATGCCTTTACCTCCATATGCAATCTTTACAACACCCTTTTCAAACATAATTAGCCCCGAATATTTTTCCTATCTCTACAAATTCTCATACCAAGGATTTGTTTTGTTGCTCCCAAATCCTTCATAGCAAATGATTTTGCTAACTGTCATTTTAACTCACTTATGTGATCCATGTTAGACCCCACTACAAGCATGTCATCAATATATAAGCATAAAATAATGTAGCTATCATTATCCAACCTCTAAAATAAACACACGTTGGTCAATTACACTGCTAGGCCTCTATGGTTCGTACCATAAACTATCAGTACCATTGCCGAGGTGCTTGCTTCAAGCCAGCAAACCTCTTTGGTTCAACTGTGATACTAGTTTTCCCCTACCTTGACCTCAAATCCTTGTGGTTGTTCCATATATATTTCCTCCAAATCACCACAGGCTGGAGAAAGGTTGTTTTAACATCAAGTTGTTCTAAATGCAAATTTTCAAGTGGGCTACAATACTTAAAACAATACAAATAGAAGTCATTTCAACAACTGGAGAAAAAATCTCATCAAAATCAATACCCTTTTTTCTGTGCAAATCCCTTTACAACTAATTTGGCTTTAAATCTCTTCTTACCTCCATCCTCCTCTTTCAGCCTATAAACCCATTTGTTTGGTAAAGTCTTTTTACCTGCAGGCAACTTGCATAATTCCCAAGTCTAATTTTTCAGCAAGGAGTCCATTTCTTCTTCCATTCCATGCTCCCACTAAACCTTGGTATCCACCTATATAACTTCATCATAATATTTTGGTTCACCAACATCAGTTAACAAAATACTATACAGAGAGGGAGTGAATCTTTCTGAAGGTCTACTTATCCTTGAAGATCGTCTAACAGGAATTTGTGGTATTTGTTGTTGTTGCCCAACATGACGAACCACTGAAACATCATTGTTTGGAATATCATCCAATACTGCATAATCATTTTCTTTCTTCTCATGCTGCGACAACAGATCTTTGTACAAAACTTTCTCATTGAATATAACATCCTTGCTTCTCACAATTTTCCAATTTTCAAAATCCCAAAGCCTATAACCAAATTCATCAATGCCATATCGAACAAATATACATTTTGATTTTGCATCGCTTGGTTCTATTTCGCAACCCACATGTGCAAGGCCGTTTCACAACCGGTTTTGAGAAAGAATAACAACTCACCTTCTTACCTTTCCATGCTTCCTCCGGAATACCACAACCCAAAAAGGATTAGAGGGACTCAAATAAACAAGAGCATGCGCCTTTGCCCACATAGTAAAGGCAACCTAGTGCAATCATAGTCCGTGATGCCTTATTGTTCTGTTTCATGCTTGGCCCACTCATGGAGCCCGGAACCACGTAATACCATTAGAGGAACAATAATCTTCAAACTCTTGCTGCAATACCACCACTCATTATCGACTTCAGACATTTTATCTTTTACCCTCCATTCTCAACCAAGCTTCCATTTTAAAAGTTTCAAATACATCGATTTCCAAGGAAATAAATCCATACCTTCCAAGTTACATTATTAATGAATGTAACATAATACTAAGAACCACTAAGAGAAGATACCTAAGCTGGTCCCCATATATCTGTATGCACAAGCTCCAATTTTTCATCTTTATTTTTACTTTCTATCCTTGAGAGAAAAAACTTAATTTCTTTTGTTTTCCATGCCACAACTTTCTAAACCATATTAACACATTTTAAACTTGGTAAAACATTATTTGAATGAAGTAACTTCATACCTTTTGCACTCATATGCCAAAGTATATTATGCCACAGTGTTGATTTAAATTCCACAACAACTGTATGATCTTTTGCTTGCTAAACTATAGCAACTATTCCTGAACATTGACCTTTCAACAACAAAGTAGAAGGAACAAACATGACCCGTACAAAGATATAAGGTGCCTACTACACCTTTGCTACCACTAAGGCACCCTTTGTGACCTTCCACCTTATCACCAAATGTAACAACAAACCTTCATCATCTAGTTGCCCTGCTGAAATTAAATTTATGTTTAACTTTGGAACATGCCCTACCTCATGTAGTAGCCAATGATTCCCATTCTACAACTTAATCTTGATTCTTCCCTTTCCGACAATCTGACAGGGTTCATTATCTCCTAAATAAACTAGCCCAAAATCCCCTTGGACATAATCAAGAAAAATAACTTCTATGGGGGTAGCATGAAATGAAGCACCTAAATCTAACACCCAAGAATCATCAACATTATCAACAGAAATAATCAAAGTATCCTCATCATCGCATTGTCACGTCACATTTTATTTCCCTTCCTTTTTGTCTCCTTTTTATTTTTCGGCATCAACAATTCTTCTTTTTAAATGACCCAAATACCACAGTACCAAATAACTCCTTGTCTCTAGATTGGGACCTTCTGCCTTTTGATTTTCTCCTCGACTCCTCCCCAACACCATTTCTCGAAATTGTTTCCTCTCATTTGTTCTACCGCTTTCAAGATTCAAAAACACCTATGGATGTTCCACCCGGAAATTTTTCCTACAAATTACCAAAATAACACCAACAACATATCAAATTTCAAATGTATTTGAACCGTAAACATAATTACATAGCCATACTAAGCTATCCCAAATTTTCGCAGCAACAGGAATCAAAGAGCCCTAACTTATCAAAATTTACTTTTGTATAATTGACAAGGATCAGATAACTCATTTAAAATGATCAAGAATCACCCACCTTCAAACATTTCTATATTAAACGCCTATAAGAAATAATCTTTATTCAAGCGAAGCGTTTACATAATCCGCCAAGGTTTCCACCAAATTCTTGAGTTGCTTTTTTCTTTTTTGTATTGCTTCGACGCCACCAATTGTGTCAAGCATAAACAAATAATGCCAAGCCTTTCTATCCAAAATCTCCCAGCCTCATCGCATTGCTTGGGTTTCTTGGTTTTCCCTTCCCAATGGTCATTATAACCTTTCCTCGATAGAGGTAGTCTCCATCCATCTTCCATAACCGAGGCTTCTTCCCATTAAACTTCTCAACCTTCTTACCTTCGCTATTATTACTCCCACTCCAACCGCGGTGGAGACCTTCATACGCATAATAACAAACACAACCCGCTTCCGGTACCGTACCGTTAGCGAAAGGCAGAGCATTCAACACTAAATGCGTGATGAAGTAATAAACAGAGAAACTAAAAAACACATAATAAATTATAACACAGAGAATTTAACATGGTTCACCCAATCCAGGCTACATCCACCAAACTGCAGCCATCCAATGATTTTATTATCTAGTGCAAAAACCTATTACAATCTTGCGAATAATCGCATTTTTCATCATACTGTAATACCCATCTGAACCCCTTTTTAACAAGTTTAGAAGCTTCCAAATTTTGGGTTCTACAAAATCGAATTTTTCTTTTTTCATTATAGCATGGGCTATACAGTATAGCATGATCAGTCGCCACATACCAACAAATCAAAGGGAGAAAATCTAGGGGGATAAGTCTGACATCTTTAGACTTCAGGCTTTGGTGATACCCATTTCTCAATGCCCGTAACCAAAAAGGAAAGCAGGCCCAAAAGGTAAGTCTGATAGATTCGGACTTCGAGCTTTGATGCTACCTATTTATGAATGCCCATAACATAAGGAACGAGAAGCCAAAAGGGATAAGTCCAAATCATTAGACTTCGGACCTCAAAGATTCCCTTAGCTGAAAGCCCTAGCACAAGCAAGGAGGTAAAGCGAGTTCCTAAATTTCGACACCAAGATAGCCTTGGTTTTCACGGATTCAACCTAAGGATTTTTCCTTAACCAATTTGATGAATAAGAGATGAAAATAAGATCCGAAGCCAACTCCCAAAAAGGTTAAGTCTGTCGACGCTTCAGAAGAATTGATTCAGGCATCGCAGGTTGGAAAGATAGCATACACTCATATGTAAAGGCATGTAAGTGGCATCGAGTAAGGAAGGACCCCAACCTCTGATGATTTAAAGCAAAGTTAGAGTTTGTGCTTCAGTGGTTCGGGAGTCAATCTAATGGATTGCAATAGAGAAAGGTAAGTAGATGGTAACGGGTAAGATCGACGGCTGAAACTCAATTGGACATATTGAGCTTAAGACTTAGGAAAATCAAACATGACTTTTAAAGTATGCCTAAGCTCTCCTTACATAAGGTAAATGTAATTAGTGATCCCTGACTCCCGACTAACGTGAATGTTGGAAATCAAGTGTTACATTGCGAGGGCTTGCGTTGACTTTGGTTGAATAAAGAAGGTCAACAGATTTGTGGCACGTTGTGAGTGTCAATTACTTCAACCGATTTGCATCCTTGTTGCGAATCAATAGGTTTCAACCACCGCATTCAAGTTGCATCAATGGAGCAATAAATGTCCACTCCAAGCATAATTTTAGACAACTCCCAAGCATGATTTGGAGTTAAGATTCTAACAAATTTGGGTAATGGGCGTTGAGTGGAAATCTTATTCTAGATCTGGTCGATGCTAGAGAATGTAAGTCTAATGAATTCAGGTGATAACGGAGGGTACGGTACATGAAGATTAATGATGAAGCAAGCATTGGAGAAATGAATTGACCGTGAAATCTATAGGTTTCACTTCCATGCAATCAACTCAACAAGGAAAATGCCTCCCAAGCAAGGATGAACAGAGGACACTAATCAATTGATTATCCTTCTCCTAATGAATACACCAGTTCATTCATTCACCAAACATTACATCTTCAAACGCAAGGTTAATCTTTTATACTTAACATGAATATCATATTCTATCAACTAGACTAGAGGAGCAAATTTAAATGAACATTTTAGAATATGCACTTATACACAAAAACATTCAATTATATAGTAACGAGAATAAACATGTATCCTTCCAGCAAAAGTTCAGTTCTATTACAGGCAAACAATGGAGAACAATACAATACAACTCTTTCAATATCTCCTATCCTTACACACCACAACACTTTCCTTATTTATCCAACATTATTTTACAACCTGGACTTTAACAGATTTCTATGCAACATTCAATACAACAAAATTTGCATCCAACTGAGAGAACTTGATTTTATTTTCAAATCGTACACATCATTTTCCTTTTAATAAAATAACAACCATTATTTCTTCCTTCTATGCAACAACAATAAATAGCTATATTTCATTTCTTTCAACGTCTTAAATTCAACACTATGCTTGAAGGAAGCTAAAGTCATAGTTATAATTACAACAAATAAACTTATATACACATGTTACAAACATTGCATCTATTGCTCACATCTCTCTATTCTGTCACATAAGGAGAGGTATTTTTTTTCTATATACTGGAAGCTAAAATGTCATAGAACTGCACATATACACATAAAATATTCTCCCATGGCCATAGATAAGCTCACCTCTCAACTGTAGGTTTGCTCACAAACCACCCCCAAGCTAGGAGATAACCAAAGGGTATGGGTACACACAAAAATAACATGAAATAGTCCATTTCAAAACAAAACATTCAACAAAGATACCCCCAACCAAGATTAACACATTTACATAGGGATTCTTCAAGAATCCAAAGATGGGGATAGAGGTGGACTTCACTTCTATATGGGGGGATTTTTTTAACAAGTAGCGATGACCAACACATCATATTTTCTTTTTTTTTCCAAACACCCATACACCACAACCCTTCATATCATACACCATCCATACTACAGTCTCCTAATGCACCATACCATCATGAAATAAAGTGGGGTACTCATATCCTTTTTAGTCTCTCCTTCTAAAAGGAGGAACAATCTTCCCATAGAGGTTCCTACTCATTCCTATCCTCCATAAGGATGCTCTTCCCACATTGGGTGAGTTTATCTTATACAACCTCTAACCCAAACACATGGAAATGCAAGGCACATAAAAAAGAACAAACAACCCATATAAACAATCTTCTCACAGTTCCATACGCAAGAGATTAAAAGGAGAAACATGCATACAAGTAAAGTAAAACTTACCTAAAATCCAAGCCAAAACGAAGGGAAATTGAAGATGAACTCCAATCTTCTATCCCTCCAATCCCAAGCCAATTTTTTTTCTTCCAAAGCAATCCACCCCCCCAAAAAAAATGAACCCTTCCTTTGGTTTTCCAAAGGATTGAAATAAGAGTCAAGGGTTGAAAACCCTTGGAGGAGAGAGTGACACGTGTCAATCTCTTATTCACTCCTATGGACACACCTCCCTGCAAGTTCTCACACATGTGTGAGAACCCTTGGGAAGTGAAAGGCCAAAAAGTGTTCAACACTCAATAAAGACCTTCAACTATCATAAATAAGATTTTGGAGCCAACACTCCAATTCCATCCCCAAAATCCGTCACTTTTCTTAATGGCCCATTAAGAAGGGTGACAACTTACAATTTTCAAAAGTTATGGGCTTGATTTGACCCCCAACCCATATGTAACCCTCCTAGGGGTTAATTAAGGGCCAATTAACCCAAATTAAGGACCACTTCAACCTTTTAAACCCTCAAGAAGAAATTGAAATGCAAACATAATGAAAGAATTTCCAAAATGCCCCAAAACTCTTATAAAAAGATTAAATTGCCTTTAAATGCCTAATCACAAGATTCAACATTAAATCCTTTTAATCACAAAATAAAATACAACACAGAGAGGCTATGGTCCATTCTCCAAATGGGTCATAGTGGGTTTCACTTGGCTAACACACTCGGGTACCTTTGGTTACCTCCAATCCCATAGGCCATGGGCTTGTACCTGCACACTCAATTTCCACATGTCAAAATATCAAATGCATGATAATCAATAATTAAATCAAAAAATCCTTATGCATATATTTAGCACAATCTAACTCTGAATCAATAAATTCAATATCCATAATCATTCTTCCTCTTGAAATAACATACTCTATCAATTCATATTTAGTCATAGCATAATAATGAAGTCACATTGTCACCAAATTAAATTTAGCATCCTATTGAAATTCCATCTTGTAAAACAACTATCTATTTCTATCATGATAACCAGATCATATGAGCATATCAATAAAGAAAGCATAACATGCATATAATCATCATATCATCATAAACATAAAAAAATTGCATAACATCAATTATCTATGATCATTCAAAATAGTTCAAAACATAGAGTATCAACATGATTGAATAAAAAGATAGTCAAATGGGTGTATCAAATGGTAGGCCTCACATCCTCCTCCCTTAGGAATGAAGTTCCTCCTAGAAGTCATTAAGGAGGAAATGTCACTTTCCGATTCCAGGGTTAGAGATTTCACCTCAGACAAGGAATTCTTCAATCTAGATACTCCAATTTAACAAGGCTTGGTACTTCATCATAGGAAGCAAACATCATCATAAAATTAATGCTCAAGTTAGGACAATGTGATTAATTCTAGTATATGAAAGGGTCATTTATAGGAAACAATTTTCTAACATCATAATCCAAACACCCTTTGAACCATGTCCTACCAAAAAAGTTAGGTGAAAATACCAATTCCTTTTTTTTTTTTTTAATTTAGTTATCAAGATGATGAACACTCCAGATTCCAAATGACCTTCTAGAGAACTATTCTTAAGCAATAGGGTACAACCAAATTTTATTCCCTTTAAGGACAACCATTTAAACTTCTTATCGCTTTTTATTATTGTTTTAACCTATTCAAGCTTATAAACCTTCTATGAAAGTAAGGAACTACCTCATATTCATGCACATTCAAATAGGGAATCCATTGGGGATTTTAACAGGTCTTTGAATGCACGGAATCGACCAAGACTTGGGGAGTTACATGGGTGTAGAGTTAACCTATAACCATAAAGTGGTTCATCTCAATTTCAAGAGTGATAACAGAAACCAAATTCTACCCTTAGCTAATGATTTTAAAGACCACAATGCCCTATACCAATCCCCCCCAACCACCTTCTCCCTTTTTTATATAAACTATTAAGGTGCCCTTCATAATCATAATTATAACAATATCTTCGAAATACCAAGATAAACGAAGAATATAAGGCATCTGAAAAATATAATTCTCAATAAATCAAGGAATCATCAATCAATTTCCAAAAGAATAAAAAATGCAGAAAAATATAAGTGTGGCCACCAATACAACAGATTTAAATTAACCAAAGTTCAAGCAAAAATGTCCTTGAGGCTAGGGATCATATAAAAAAAACTAATTGGCTAGGTATCTAAAAATATTACAATTTTATTAGTAATACAATTCCCCAAATTTGCAATCTAAACAAAACCCAAATTTAAGTCAATAAATTTCATAATCAAAGAAATTAATTAGATCAACACTAAGAAAAAGTTGCACCTTAGCACCACATTATGGATTCATCAACTACTAGGAGGGAAAGAGGATGATTAGTGGGTCCCTCTTTATGGATGTAATCTAGAATCGATTCTAAGCTAAAAAGTTCATTTGTTACATATGATCTAAGATAGGGTCAAGGACTGGAAATGATAGTCCTGGAGATATTGATAAATTACTAACAATTTTAATCTTGTGAATGCCATAGTCATATGAATAAGAACCTAATGGGTCCATCCAGGGTTGCACATCATTATCCCCAATTCCCGCCTTTCTAACTCACCAAGGTCGTTTCTAACAATCAAAGGTTTCCCTATATTGAGGTTATTGAAGGATCATTTTGAATACTTGGTATGCTAATCTTCATTCTTAGTTCATTCCAAATTTTAATGGGGTTTAGATTTTACATGAGCTTGAAGTCTTTCTAGGCAATGTAACCTGCTTAGTGCATACATACATATATATCAAGACAATTATTTCTTTGAGAGGAGTTATAACTTAGACATAGAATTCACTTAATAACCATAGCTCTCTTAAAAGTAATTACAAGTATAACATTTAATACATTACATAATAATTACAACTTAATAACTATACTTTTCAAATGAACCAGTTAAGAAAAGGAGCATCATATACATATTATAGGTAAGGTGAAAATTGGAGTACGTATTCCAATAAAGGTACAAAACATAACTATGTCCCAAAATTCCACCATAATCTTAAAAGTCTTTACATACTTTATCGCATTATGCTACACGAAGATGTACATAAACCTTACTCATTCCTGCTAATTCATAATCAATATTAGTCGTAAAGGTTTAGAGCTTGCCAAATGTGATATAGGGGGATTCACTACTCATGAGTTCTATTCACTCAGAGATCCTCACAGGGCGAACTTCCCTATACCACCTCAATGGAATAGCGCGAAAGTTTCAGATTTCGAAAGAGCAAGTCACAGAGGTTTTCTAGATAGACTGACTAGCTCTCGGCTAGAGGACAATAATGCAGAATACGGATGACAACGCGGCGTGCTAGCGTCTCAGAGGCGCGTTGGCATCTCGTACAGACCAGAGAGTGAGTTTATCACAGAAAACACATAAATAACCACTTCTACTCTGAATGCTAAAAACCACAGAATATAGTAAAGTAGCAGAAAGTGATAGAACTGAGATAAAGTAAAGAGTAAATGATAAGGGTAAGGAGGAGAAAGGAAAGAAATACTTACAACAGTGCGGATGATGAAGCTTCCACCAAACAAATGTCTTCAAAACCTGCACACAAGAGGGAGAGAGAAATTGTTGGGTGGTTGTATAGGGGCCTGCCTCAGTCAGACCCTGTTTTGGTGTTCCCACCTCCATGAACAGCCAAAGGAAGAGATGAAGAAGTAACAAAAACACAAGCACTACAAAACAGTACTATGCTACTCAACCAAATGATAGGGGAGAGGAGAGGGAAGCTTACCACCTCCACCAAGAGCACTCAAGGCTGCTTGGGGGAGAAATGAGAGGAACTCAAGCCTTTCCTACAATGGTGTGGTTCCAAACTTGCTCTACCGACGTGATGGAGTGTTGATGTCGTTGTTGTGAAGTGTAAAGTGTTTGGTTAGGATGCTTAGAGCTGCCAAGAGTGAGCTCAATGCTTGGAAGAAGATGTGAAGCTTGTGAATGAAGTCTAGAAGTGATGAAGAGATCTTCCAACCTTTCTTCCAAAACCTTCCAACCTCCAAATGCAAGTTCAAGGATTGAATATGAAGGAATGAGGAAGGAAACAGCCATATTCGGGTCGATCGGCCGAGGAGGGCATTACAAATCAACCCCCAATGGGAAGTGTAACGCCTCTGCAGGCTCTAGACACGAGAATCTGTCAGGGACGTAAGTGCATCGCACGGACGTCTGCACGCCGCGCGGGCGTCCTCGACAGAAATGCCTCCACTGACGCTCAAAACAGGCGCCAAGTGTGACGCAAGGAGCGGGCTTAGGTGGAATTAAGCCCCTGAACTTGGTTTTCTAAAGTGGATAAAGGAAAAAAGGGGATTTGCACATGGGGTGCAAATACGCTCTTATACACTAAATCAACTCTATAGATATATAATTAGCTAAATTTCCAATCATTCATCAACATGCCTTGAGTATGGTCTAGTTTTCATAACAAGGTTTTTGTACATAAGTATTATGTTTTCTATGATAATTTATTTCACTAGATCTTACTCGTCTAACTGCCCTACCATTCTATTCAAGCAAAAAGAAAAGGGAGAGTTATTGTTTCTATGCATATTAGCCCATTTTATTTTCCTTCCAAAAACCACTATGTCATGCCACAAACATGTTAGTTTTATATTCAAATGACATTTTCAGGTCTACGAAGCATTAAGAAAGGAGAATCAACCTTGTTATTAACTTTCAATTATTATTTTTTTGAGAGGAAACACACATTTTCTCGAACAAGTACTTATTAGCACTTAAAGTTTACCCAAAGACCATCAATCAACACTAATTTTGTCTTATTCTGATCACCACAACTTACTTAATATAGATATTAATCATCTTAGTAAGACTTATACACCTAACCAAGGAGGGAGCTAATTGTGTCAACAAATAATTTTCTCTTAACTTTACCCCTTATCAAGGTGATCAAAAGGCTAACCACACACATTTACAACTCTTTTCAATGACTCAATTATAGATCACATGCTCTTATGGTTTCATGAAATTCTTATATAAAACAGGGTTCTTTTTATGCTTGAATAAGTAGTACAACACAATACTTAAGGGCATCACAACACTTCCACCCACAAGGTATTAGTATGATATTGGGGAATTATTTTAGAGTCATATAAGGTGTTGCAAGGTTTCTAAGAGGAGTGGGTCCCAAATCCACTTATTATCATTTTTAACTTAACTAATAGAATGGATATGGCAATAGCCTTTAATATATATCCTTAAATATTTATACATCCAAAATGCATAGTAATTCCTACCCAAATCTAGGTATAATGACTACAATGCACACCTAGGTAGGTCATCACCTCCTTTTCTCACTAGGCATAAATTCACTCAATATGAGTGACCATCACTATAATGCTAGCAAGGTCTAACCTAGTGCCTTTCAACATCTTAATGTCTCAATAACAAGTTTGATAAATTAAGGCACTAATCCTCATTTGAGGTTTGGCATAAAACATTAACATGGTTAGGCTAGAATGAATTATGGTACAAAAGTCCTTACTCTACTAGATATACTTTTCAAATATATCTTCTTATAATGTAAATGCTGTCAAGGAAAAGTGCAAAATTGGAATGTGAAGGGTCATGTAAGTTAAAAAGTCAGTTTGGGTCAGTTAGATGGATTGATTTTGATGTTCAAGGCTTACAAACAATGTGTATAGTCAAATACAAGAGTTAGTTGAATATTTTGGTGAAAGGAAGCAAATGAAAGCTCCATTTTTCTATGTTTTTCAGTGAAATTTGTTGTTCCATAGAGTTGTACAGCCTTGTACGATTTAGTACGGCACTGCAACTTACATGGATGGAAAGATAATTCAATTTCTAAAGTTTTTTTGTTCTTACCAACAATTATGAAAAGGTCATTTAAGTTTTCTAATGGTTGAATCTTCCTAGCAGCCCTGTTCAAAAATGACGGTTCCCATTTTGAAGAAAAATTCATAGCTTAAGTTCCCATTGTTGAAAACTCTTAAAAATTGGTGTGAAGGTCTGTGAGGACATACTCTTCAAGATTCTCCAAGTTGTAGGGTAAAAAAACAAGTTCTTATTCCTTTTTGAGAAAGCCCTAGGTTGCCCTCAGTGAATTTTATTAGTTTTTGGTTCAAAATTGTTGGCTACAAGTAGGGTTTTGTCAAAACTGAAGTGTTTAAGGATGGGAATCAGTTTATTTACAATGTGAAGGCTTATTCCAAGGTGCTTGAAGCATTTGCAAGGTGTTTGGAGGTTGGTTATGTATATTTTCAACAAACCCTCATTGAATGAGACATAGTTTAAGCTTAAAGAAAGGGTTTCTTGATTTGTTGTTTTAGTGAATGATTTTCTTAAGAAAGATTGTTGATTTAGTGGTTTTAGAACCTTTTGTAATGTTGTCCAAGGTTATTTGAAGTCTTGGGGTGAAATAAAAGGTATTGGATTTGTATTTTAGGCCTATTTGAGCCTATTTTGATGCGGGACAATCAATTTTTTTTTGTAAATCTTTCTAAAACAACAGTGTCTGATCTCAAAGTATGTTTAATTAGGCTAAAATGGGTTCTTGAAAATGTATTGTTTCAATGGAAATTCAATCTAGGTGAAAAGATATACCCGATTTTGCTTGTGTGGACTACTACAAGAAATTGGTGTCATGGGTGCAAGTAATTGAAAGTCTGATAAAACTGAGGTATAAGAGAATTTATTTGCTTTGATTCAATCAAGATAATGATGTTCAAAGTGTTTTTAGGGTCTGTTGTGAGTTTGGAATGCTGATTGGGAGTTTTGGTGCTTTGTTCACCTCTTGGAATCAAGTTTGAATGAAGTAAATTTGGTGAAAGTTTAAGGGATCTGATTGTTTGAAAGTTTTGGAATTCTTCTACTACATCAATTGGTGTCAGAGCTCAAAAGGTCTGGGCAAAAAGAGTTTGGATTTTGTTTGTGTTTGTGTGTTTGTGCAAGTTGAAGAGAGAACTTGGTTGCCAAAAGACTAGGTAGAGGAAAAGAGAAAAGACCTAGGTGAGAAAAAGACAAGTGGAAGCAAGGTTAAAGAAGAATGGATTTTTTGAGAAGATACTTGCAGGCTGAGGGTTCACAAAAGAGGAAACAAGATAGGAAACAAGAGGAAAGAGAGATGAAGAAGCAAAGAGAGAAAGCAAAACAGTTGGAGGTTGAACAAGAGATCAAAAGAGTTAAGGCAAGCTTGGGAGCTATTGAGGGAGAGACAAGAGAAGATACTGCAATTACTTGAGCAAACAAAACCTAGTTGGCACTTACCAATCAAGAAATGGGTCACATGGCCTATTGAGAAGATTATGTTAAGAAAACAAGAGGAGAAGGCGAAGTCCTTGTTGAAGGCAAAACAAAGCAAACAAGTTGAAGTGATTATTGATAATAAAGAGTTCAAGCAAGTGGAAAGAGAAGAGCACTTAGAGGTTGAAGGCCTTGAAGACATAAAGACAACAAGTTTGAAGAATGATACAATCTTAGAAGGAGAAGATGATGAGTTGGTGTCTAAATCTGATAAAGAGAAGGTCAAGGATGGGTTGGATTTGCAGATACAAACTGGGCTACCGAGATATGAGAATATAATGCTCACTTCATTGTTTCATAAGGAGGTTAATGGCTTTTTAAGTTTTCTCCAAGTAGAAGTTTATGCATATGATGAGGCAGCAGATGTAGAGACATTATGGTTGGTAGAGCATATGGCAAACCAAGGTGCGGAGTTTGTGGATAAGTTTGAGCATGTACTTAATAAGAAGATGAAAAGAAGACACATTTTTC
Source organism: Sequoia sempervirens (assembly GCA_007258455.2). Lineage (NCBI taxonomy): Eukaryota > Viridiplantae > Streptophyta > Pinopsida > Cupressales > Cupressaceae > Sequoia > Sequoia sempervirens. The sequence continues at coordinate 1,066 of VDFB02323801.1, read as the reverse complement.
TTGTTGTGTTTGTAATTTCAAGGAGGAATAAACCAAGGGTCAAGATGAAGCAACTACATGATGAAGTTAACAATTGGAACCAAAGGACAACCATGGTCAAAGAAGACACTCATTTCAAGGAACCAGATTTATACCCCTCACAATTTTTTGTGATTGTAGGTGATTGTGAAGATGCATTTCTCTTTGCAGGTTCTTTACTCTTTGCCAACTCAAGGGACTTGAGTTTTTTTTTCCAAGGGGAGTTTGGTGCAAGAGCACCATATTGCATTCAAGCCTCCATGAGGCCAACTTGTAAATAAATGTTTAATGAGTGTTTTGGGGTCATTCAATAAGGTCTTTCAAGACCATTATAATGTATTTAAGTCATTTGATAGGTATTTGGATAGGTTATGTGGTCATTGTGTCAAACTTGCAAAATTTGTAAATGTTGTCAAGGAAAAGTGCAAAATTGGAATGTGAAGGGTCATGTAAGTTAAAAAGTCAATTTGGGTTGGTTAAATGGGTTGGTTTTAATATTCAACGCTTATAAACAATGTGTATGGTCGAATTCAAGAGTTATTTGAAGATTTTGGTGAAAGAAAGCAAATGAAAGCTCCATTTTTTTGTGTTTTTCAGTGAGATATGTTGTTCCAGAGAGTTGTACAGCCTTGTACGGTTTAGTACGGCCCTGCAACTTACATGGATGGAAAGAGGATTCAATTTCTGAAGTTTTTTTGTTCTTACCAGCAATTTTGAAAAGGTCATTTAAGTTGTCTAATGGTTGAATCTTCCAAGCAGCCATGTTCAGAAATTAAGGTTCCCATTTTGAAGAAAAATTCATATCTTAAGTTTCCACCATTGAAAACTCTTAAAAATTCGTGTGAAGCTCTATGAGGACATACTCTTCAAGATTCTCCAAGTTGTAGGGTAAAAAGGTAAGTTCTTATGGCTTTTTGAGGAAGCCCTAGGCTGTCCTCAGTGAATTTCATTAGTTTTTCGTTCAAAATTGTTGGCTACAAGTAGGGTATTGTTGAAACTGAAGTGTTTAAGGACGGGAATCAGTTTATTTACCATGTGCAAGCTTATT
>VDFB02323800.1:108557-139882 GCA_007258455.2 Sequoia sempervirens | reverse complement strand
ACATGTTTTGATTACATATTGATACGTTTCGTACACAATAGTTAAAATTGATTTATTATCCTTTTTTGTATCCTTAAGCCATCATTGCATTGATCTCATACTTTGAAACAAAAAGGAGAGGATGCTTGGATTCAACCTACACACATGTGTGGAATAATTTTAAATGCAAGTACTTGAGTTGTGTACATATATATAGTTTAATATAAATTAAAATATATATGTTTTGATGATTTCATTGATATTGCTTGTTCCTTTTCGATATCAGGTGGTGTGAAGGCCTACTACATTTTGGGCACTAGTTTGAGGTGTTCTTGAGATGGCATACCCAAATTTTGTAAACATTGTTTTGAGATGACATATATGTACATACATACTTACATATATGTACATACGTACTTATGAGGTGGAGTGGGTGGAGGTGGAGGTGAAGGTGGTGGAGATGGATGGAATGAAGGTGGATTGGGAATATTATTGAATCGATCCATGTGATCTCTAAGATATGAGTGAACCTACATTAGATTTTTAATTTCAAAATGTAAGATACATGTTTATGAAATACACTTAAATCATTCAATATAAATGGCCTAATTGAATACAAATGATAAAATACATAAGCCTCATTTGTGTCTAAGGCATGTTACTTGAATTAAAATACAATTAACTATTAATATAGGACAATTTATGAATGATATAGGGTTTACGGTTTAGAGTTTAGGATTTAGGTTTTAGGGTAATAGGATGGCTTAAGGGGATCTATGTAGTAAGGTCCTAGTACAAAATGACATGGCTTTTAAGTGAATAAAATTTGGTGAAGATGCCCAAGGCAACCAAATTTCATTAAGGTCTGAGGCAACTTCACCAAATTTTATTCACTTAATCCATGTCATTTTGACCTAGGAACTTACTAGACATAGGTCCCCTTAAGCCATCCTATCACCCTAAACCGTAAATTAATCAACCTAGATCATGAAATTTCATTCATATTATAATCTTGCATGATCTTATTATTGTTAAATCTGGTTGCCTTAGGCAACTTCACCAAATTTTGAGAACTTATTTGATCCCCTTAAGAAATGTCATATTAGGACACCTTAATACATCTTAAAGTATGGCTTAAGGGGATATATGTAGTAAGGTCCTAGTACAAAATGGCATGGCTTAAGTGAATAAAATTTGGTGAAGATGCCTAAGGCAACCAAATTTCATTAAGGTCCTAGGAAACTTCACCAAATTTTATTCACTTGATTCATGTCAATTTGTCCTAGGGCCTTACTAGACATAGATCCCCTTAAGCCATCCTATCACCCTAAACCATAAATCGATCAACCTAGATCATGATTTATCTCATTCATATTATAATCTTGCATGATCTTATTATTGTTAAATTTGGTTGCCTTGGGAAACTTCACCAAATTTTGAGAATTTATTTGATCTCCTTAAGAAATGTCATATTAGGACCCCTTAAGACATCGATTTATGGTTTAGGGTGATAGGATGGCTTAAGGGGATCTATTTCTAGTGAGGTCCTAGGACAAAATGACATGGCTCAACTGAATAAAACTTGGTGAAGTTTCCCAAGGCAACCAAATTTCATTAAGAGCCTAAGAAAATATGATGGCTTTAGGGTTTAGGGTTTAGAGTTTAGAGTTTATGGTTTAGGGTAATAGGATAGCTTAAGTGGATCTATGTAGTAAGATCCTACGACAAAATTACATGGCTTAAGGGAATAAAATTTTGTGGAGTTGCCTAAGGCAACCAAATTTCATTTTAAGTTCCTAGGACAAAATGAATGCTTTAGTGTTTAGGGTTTAGATTTTAGAGTTCACAGTTTAGGGTTTAGGGAACTTAGGGTGAAGTTTTGGTGTCCCTTGGAATATAATGGACTTACAAGTTAGTGAAGAACATTTTCTTGTGGAATAGTTGATTGAGATAGCTCTTGTTTCAATTGACCAACCTAGATCATGAAATCACATTCATATTATAATCTTGCATGATCTTATTATTGTTAAATTTGGTTTCCTTGGGAAACTTCACCAAATTTTGAGTTCTTTGATCCCCTTAAGAAATTTCATATTAGGACCCCTTAAGACATCGATTTACAATTTAGGGTGATAGGATGGCTTAAGGGGATCTATGTCTAGTGAGGTCCTAGGACAAAATGACATGGCTCAAGTGAATAAAATTTGGTGACATTGCCCAAGGCAACCAAATCATTGCCTAGGAAAAAATTATGGCTTGGTTTGTCAGAGCCGCATTTTAGGGTTTAGGGTAATATGATGGCTTAAGGGGATTCATGTAGTAAGGTCTTACGAATAAAATGACATGGTTTAAGGGAATAAAATTTGGTGGAGTTTCCTAAGGCAACCAAATTTCATTTTAAGGTCCCAGGACAAAATGAATGCTTTAGTGTTAAGGGTTTAGATTTTAGAGTTCAAGGTTTAGGGTTTAGGGAACTTAGGGTGAAGTTTGGGTGGCCCTTGGAATAATGGACTTGCAAGTTAGTGCCTAGTTTATGAATATTTTTTATTTTATGAATGGATTGACTATTTTCGTAATAGAAACACATAATTATGTATTATTAAGATTGAGTTTGATGTATATTTTAACTGGATTTTTTTTAATTGAATATAAGATTATTTTATTTTACATTTTTTTCATTAATATTTCCCACTTAAATGAATTTTATGATATAAAATGTATAATATAAAATTAGTTAATATTGAATCAAGTATTTTATTTTTGATTGTTTGGAATTGAAAGAACCTAAAAGAAAGAAAAGAAAAATATTTAGATTCTTTTAGTGTCTAGGTAACTAGTGCAAATTGAGATTTTAGACTAAACTAGAAGCCTAATTAACAAGTAATTGACTAGAATGAGGGTTAAGATTGTCAAAAGACAATAGACAACACATGCAAACAAGAAATGGAAACAAAGTATTACTAAAAGAGATCAAAACATAAAATAGAAATGAATGTTGAATATTATCTAATTAAGTGACAATTGGAAATGGATTGTACACTTGGATTTAGGAATTTGCTAATTAAATTTGCAAACAAACACTATAAAATTTATGAATTGTAACTATTCTTGAACATGTTGTTTTCTAATCTAATTATAATCTAACATTGAAACTAAAGTTTAACATATTGTTTTCTCCATACAATGCAAATGAAATTTAAAAATTTAAGCAATGCAAATGAATTTTCTTGAGCTCGAAATTAGGGTTTTCAAAATCAAAATGATTTGTTTGATTTCAATTTAGGGTTTTATCAAAAAAAAATTGTTTCAATTCAATTTTGGGTTTCAATCTAAGCAATTAGGGTTTTTAATGCAATTTTTTTGTTTCATTTCAAACTAGGGTTTTCAAATCCAATTTTTTTGTTTGATTTGAATTTAGAGTTTCAAAAAGCTTGATTAGGGCTTCCAAATGCATTTTTTTTTTGGTTTGATTGAACAATTTAGGTTTCAAAAGCTAAATTTTGTTTCTAAAATACAATTCAAGGTTTATTTTTTCCTTTCTATTCAATATCTTCAGGTTTCATTGCATTTTTTCATCTATTTCTACAATTCCTCATTTCTACTATTACAAGAAATAAAATGCTTAAAATGTCAAATAAATTAAAAAAAATGCTAAAATCTATTCTTCTATTAACAATTTCAATTAAAAATGAAAAAATGCTAAAAAGTGGGGGTGGAGGTGTACCTGGAGGTTGGTTTTGTAGTCGTTGTCACCCACCAAATCAGGATCCCGTGCACAGTGAAAATGAAGTTTTGTTTGTTTTAAAAAAAAATACCATTACAAAAAGGGATCTCAATTATTACAAAATGGGATCCCAATTTTTATAAATCAAGATCTCGTTTCGTACTAACCGAGATCTCGTTCTGTGTCCATCGGTTCGGGACCCTTTAACAAATAGGATCTCAATTTTTGAAAAGTAGGATCTTGTTTGACATTTAGGCTCAGGATCCCGAAGCTAAACAGGATCCCAATTTTTAAAAATTAGGATCCCATTTATAAAAATCAAGATCCCATTTTTGCAGTGTCGATTTCATTTTTTTGGCTAAGGCAAAAACTTCCACATTTTGTGGACTCAACTTTGTGCACTTACCCTTTGACAAGACCTAGTTTTAGGAGAAGAAACATGTCATATAAGACGTCAAGTCTAGATTCGATCATGCAACTACCTGTATAAGGAAAATGACAAAGTGTGACGGTGACAACGTCTGGTTTCAGGAAGGACACATCATGTTTAAGACCATTGGCTGTGATCAATTTGATAAATGACCGATTTGACTAGGAGACTTGTTGGCTTGCTTATCATGTCAATTTAGGATTTTTGTTTGAAGTGTAGATGATTATGTCGTGTCTGAGTTGACAGTGTCTGATTTATTTTGATTGACCAGAGAAACCCTAAAAGACTAACCTAGGGGGCCTCGGGGGCACATTAATAGATGGCCTTTCCTACATAGAATTGCATAGAGACCTTGTAGCTCGACATGACCCTTGACTTTGTTTCAACAACAAATGACCGAATCATGATTTTATTTGACAACACCTAAAGACTAACCTAATGCCTCGAAGGCACATCGACAGATGGCCTTGCCTACATCCAGTCGCAGAGGTAACGTAGTTCAACAATGACAAAGAATGACATGACTAACTTAGAATTATCTTTTGGAATTTTTTGAAAGTTATCTGAATATTTTTAGGTTTTGACATGTTTCAATTTTTTTGTCTCTTTTGAAGTTTTATGATGTTTTTGGATTTTGAAGTTTTATGATTTTTTTTGGATTTTTGGAATGTTTTGATTTTTTGGTCTTTTTAGGAATATTTGGGTTTTTTTGTCTTTTTAAATGTTTTATGAGGATCGTGACAAATGCATGTGAATGATTCCTACAAGCAAGCGAGCAAGCATGCACAAGAATCCAAGGACAAGCATGATCTTGCCCCTAGTCAAGTTAAATACCAATTGATAGGTGATGATGATGATGATGACGTTGTTTGACATGGAAAGAACACATCTTGAAACAATGTGAGGATGATGATAATGTGACTAAAGGATTGAGGTCTATAGCAAGGCTGGGAACAAATCCAAGGAATGTTTTGGATGATGTACAAGGTTGCATAACAAGATTGTATGGATTAGGCTTATTCATTTGGAATGACTTCTTTTCAGGATTGAATGGGATGATGGAAGGATGTTGGATAAGCGGATTAGAATTGTTAAACCAATGACAAGGGAAAGCCAAGTCCAACAATAGGTATGAAAGGATAATGGATTGATTTTGGTAAAATATAGGAGACATAAGGATTATTAGATGATAGAATTAGCATATGATCTCCAAGGACTATGTTGCATAGGAATAAATTGTTTTCTTTGAGGTATGGGTTTGGAAAATGCTATGAAGGCTATGGCATGATATTTCATGAATAGTGTACAACCAAAGGATAGACATGTCAAGAGTTTTCCCACAACATGATCTTTATGTTTGTATCCCAGTCCTTATCAAGATCAAAGTAGGTGGGAAAATTGATAGAAATGATAGGGATTAAATGGATAGATGGAAATGTCATAATAAATGTTATGGGAGATTAGACAACTTTCCCCCAAGTGTAATGGTCCACATAGATAATTTCTCTTACACATGATACCTGTTTACCAGGTTTTCATCATGGTACTTATCCAAAGCGCCATAAAAATAGTTTTCACTATTGGATGAAATTTTTCTCTTTACTTTTTTCTTGACTTTTTTTTCAATTTTTTTGGTGTCACCAAGATGCCTGTTTGCCAGGTATTCATCAAGGTAACGATTTTTTTGATTTTTTTTTTTGTATTTTTTATATTTTTGGATGGCCTTGATGCTTTAGATGATCACTGAATGATCTAAATCCACTAATGGTGTTGATGTAATACTAGGGCCATGATATGCCAATAATGACCTTTATGAAGTAGTTGCCTTGTTAGGATCATAACACTTGCATGTACAACTAACTAATGTCATTTTGATCCTTTCTGATACGAGAGTTGGCCTTATCAAAATACGTGCATCATGATAGAGTGTCATGAGATTATGATAAAGAGTTGTTGCCAAAATGCGAAGGATTTGTGACAGGATTTTTGGAATGATGGATGATGGTAGATGTGGAAAGATTGTTTGGGTGTTTGGATGAATCACTTTTTATTTTCCAAACTTGTTATGTTGGATGACGAAGTTTGGAATTTTGATTGGGATAGAGTTTGGAACCAACACTTTTATATGCCTTGCTTGATGACCATTTTGAAGGAGGTGGACATTTATTATATGTGGGAGTCCTCTTTTCTTGTGGCTCCACATTTTGATTGAATTTTACTTTTGAACTACTTTCTTTGTTTGATCTATTTTTCTTTGGGATCCATTTTAACTTCATTTGTCCACTTGGATTTTTGTTTGATTCAATGGCCTTTGACATTTGATTATGAACTTTGAATTTGTAAGACTTTTGTTTTTGTTGGTTCCAAATGGAAGGTTTATTCATGTTAGAATGATGGTTTATGGTGTGGATGGAAGGAGAGTTGGCAACAACCTTATGACAAGGACTACTCATGGACCCCATTTTGATGTTTATATCAAATAAATTTTCCCCCAATATCAAGGAGGTACCACTAACATCATTAGATAATTTGCTAATTGAAGAATAGGAAAGAGCTTGATGTTTAGAATTTTCCTGAAACTGTATTGGTTCTAGAATCCCTTACTCATGTAGGCCTAGTCCTTTTCCTTGATACTGCATGCTCTGACAGATTCTGTTTGCGATGGGGTATTTTTATTTTGAAAACAAGATGCTAACCCATCATTGTGTATGTGGACACTATTACTTGGAATCTTTTCCTCTGCGAGAAAGCCTAATTTCATAAAAGTGGATGATCCTAGTTGATAGGATGTCTTAGCTTCATTGACATGCAGGATAGATTTTTGATTAACATCTTTTGTCTGATTTTATGACATATCAGATTCAGATGATTCTACTGGTGCTTCCAAGTCAATGTCAAAACCATCTTTATGGTCATTGTCATAGATTCCAGTGAATTCAGCTCTAGCTTGATTATTTGTAAATATGTCTAGAGTAGAAGACTCTTGTTCTAGAGGAAGATCATCTATATGTCCAAAGGAGGCAAGTGTCTCATTTTGGGAAATGGCAATGTTTGAAATTTGGATAGGATCAACTTCAAATGTTTGATCATGGATGGTATAAAGTTCAATGAGAGGATCATTTTGGACTTCATGTTCAAGGGTAGGATCTTGGTCAAAAATAGGTTTGTTTCGAACGACATGATTATCTAGAAGGACTTCTTGGATGGACTTAAGGATAGGGTCATACGATGGATTACTTTGATCTTGACATGAATGTGAAGCTATGATGTCATCCTTTGGACTTTCTTTTTGACATGTATCCTCAAGTTTAGGTAATGGGATATGTTCTTGTGTAATGGTAGGATTTTCATTAAGGGACAATGATTAAGTTTTGATAGCAAGCTCATTTTTTGGATTTGGTAGAAAATGGAGGGAAAGATGGTGACAAATGGTTGGATGTTGTAGGACTAGAGATATGATTGGATTGCCTAGATTTGTTTCATGTTTGAGTCGAGAAAGTTCCTATGATATTCGGCCTTGGTGATCATTAATGAATGTGCTTTTATTGGATGGTATGGTGCATTGGGATGTAGTAGATGGAAATGGACTAATGGTTGATGGATTAGAATAGGGTGTAGTGGCTTGGAATGGATTGATGTATGATGGACTAGGATAAGATGTGGAGACTTGGAAGGAATTAGTGGAAGGTTGGTTTCCCTTGTCAAGGTTAGGATAAGGGTGATTAATGGATGTTTGTTGTGGATTAATGACATGGATTTTCCTAAGGGACTCTTGATAGTGAGGGTATATGTATGAATGACTAGGGCTTATGGATTTTTGGTAAGAAGGGTATGTGGGTAGTTGACCATGGGTTGAGATTGATTGGTATTTGGATTTAATGAATTGTCTTTTGAAGTCTATGGCTTGTTGGGCTTGACCATTGTGGATCTATTGGTATTTATCTTGACTAGCAAGAATATCAAGGTGTATGGAAGACATGGTAGTCAGGTGAAGTCTAGAAAATGACAATGCAAAGGTATGACTTAAGCCTAAGGTATGCAACCTAAACTATGTTTTGGATTTTTTTTTGAATTCTTGAAGATATAGGGATACCTAAAGGTAATGCAACTATTTTTTTGGTATTTTTGGTATTTTGAGGATAAAAGATGTCTAATGTATGCAACAAGACTAAAAGTGATAATGATAATGTTGGATGTTTTGAAAATGCTCTTTTAGGTCTAAAATGTTGTGGTATGAAGGATGCAAATGACTAAGAGGTGATGGATAGCTATATTGAACTTAAGGGCTTAAACACTTTTGAAAGCTATAGGAATAATATCACTAACCGTCCAAGGGTAAACCATTGTCTCAACTAGGATTGTCAAATGGCCTTTTTCTAGGACAAGTGAAAAGAATGACAAGGTGAGTTTCCTAACTAGACTTTGTGAGTAGGAAATTATTAGCAAAATGACAAAGGACTAAGTTAAAAAGTGACTTTATCAAATGACAATCTTTTGTTGAAGCAATGATTTGTACCAAGGTATAGAGAGTTCTTCTATCCTTAAATCCACAAGGTGCCAAGCTTAAAATTTTGAAAAAGGTATCCTAATCTGATGTTGAGATATGTAAATAATGAGGATGCTAAGGTACCTAAAATGGTGACCCAATAATGGAATGATGATATGCAAGATGAATGAAGTAATTTTATGGTTTTAAACAAGAATTGAAGCAAGAAGTTGGTCTAGAAATGTTGCTTGGTCTGAATCTGTGAAGTGTTGCAATTTTTAGATGTAAGGCTTATCTGCTTGTTTGTTTGAAAGACACACACATAAAACACAATGTCTTGAGTTTGTTCTTGGTTGTGAATGTTGTTTGATTGTTGAAATACAAGCACAAATCCTAAGCTAGCAAAGACAATATTTACTGGATTCCCACTTGGATTTCTCCAACCACACTTATTTAGAGCGGATAGCCTAGAAGTTTGGTGGCTTTAACTCCCCTCCACGACACACACTTCTCAGAAGTACCAAACTTTGAATTCCCAAAGACAAAGATCTCAAGGAATTTGCTATCTCAACTTTGAACTATGAGAATGTGGGACAGTTTCAAAGGTCCGACCTTCTACGCTAGCAAATAGAAGGATTTTGGGCTACTAAAATAGTTGCCTCTTTAGTGAATACTCAAGGACACGGCTCCCCACAAGCATCCAGCAAGCTACTTAAGGATTTAATCACTCTACTAGGGGCTCTTATACATTTTACGGTAGGTACCCTATTTTGAGTGACACTGTACAACAAGGGAAAAGACCACGATGAGGACTTGACGATTTAGTCTTATCTTTTTATATACTGACCTGAGTGAAAAACCGGTTGGAGTTGTTCCCTCTTGCGAGGCAGTCCCCTCTAAAAAAGAAAACTTGAGCATCACTAACACTTCTCTCGCACCCAAGACCATGAAAGCCAAGGGAGAGGATAGTGTGTGTTAGTAGTAGGTCCACTCAACACATGCACAAGCATGCCAAACACAAAAAACATATGTTATTTTTAAGCACCAAACAAAGCATTTGTTATACTAAAAGACAATCAGTTTTAAAAAAATCAAGTCTTCAAGAAATGTCCTGCACCAAATTTCATTAGTAATTTCAAGCCTTCATTCTTTGACAAACGTGTGTTTATGTTTTCACTTTTCAAGTCTCTAACATGCAAACCTACACAAAAACCCAATCAACAAAATTAGCCCTAAAATAAACTAAACTAAGAAGAAAATTAACATTTAATCTAGAATCTAATTTAATCTAAATTAAAAATTTAAATCTATTCTAAATTAGAATTAAATCTAAACTAAATTAATTATGAACTAAATTAATCCTAAATTAAATTAATTCTAAATTAAATCTAAGCTAAAAAGTAAATCTAATTTGTAAATTAGATCTAAATTCTAAATTAGATCTAAATTCTAAATTCTAATCTAAATTAAATAAAATCTACATTCTAAATTAAATATAAATTAAAAATTAAATTTAAATTAAAAGTTAAATTTAAATTTAAATTCTAAACTAAATTAAGTTAAATCTAAATTCTAAATTAAGTTTAAATTAAAAATTAAATCTAACTTAAAAGCTAAATTTAAATTGAAAGATAAAAAATTGAATCTAAATTAGAAGTTAAAAGTCAAATCTAAATTAAAAGTTAAAAGTCAAAATTAATTTAGAAGCTAAATCTAAATTAAAAGTTGAAAGCTAAATCTAATTAAAAAAATTAAAATCTAAATTAAAAGCCAAATCTAAATTAAAAGCTAGAAGCTAAATTAAAAGTTAAAAACTAAATTTAAATTTAAAAGATAAATTAAAATTTCAAAACTAAATTAAAAGTTAAAAATTAAATCTAAATTAAAATTAATTCTAAAATTAGATCTAAACTAAAAGGAAACTTAATGTAAAAATATGAAAGCATATGTTCATTGCAGAATGAAATGACAGTGATTGTAGGATAAATGCTTATAATATGGACAAATGCTTATAAATGCATTGATGAATGAATAGAAGAAAGTATTTAAATGAATTAATTAAATAGATAATAATATCTATTTAATTAATAGATGAAAAATAGGACGATTGTGAAGACAAATTCTGAGTGTCTACATTTTCAATTACTGATTATGTATTTTTTTGGAGTTGTATTGTAGATGCATCTAATGCTACTAAACACAATAGCTAATCTACAAGGGGAGAAATATTATGTGACTTTTTCTCCAAGAGAATAGAACATTATGATTTAACCCTTTAGAATTAAAAGGGAGATATAAAAAAAAAGGATATTATGAACCTTTGGTTAAAAGAGAGATTAATAAAGAGTATATATAAAACATCTTTTAAAAGGTGTAACACCCCACTAAAGAACCCTAGAGGACAATACATCTAACTTCAACAATGGCACAGTTTTTTTAAAAAAGTAAAATAACATGGAATGTAAATCATATCTAAACATAACATATAAGTTAAGCTATGTCCTTCAAGGTTCCATGACTGCATTACAAACATATTTGCTAACAAGGTCTAAACATACATCGATGATTAACTAACTACAATAGTTCATTTTAAATATGTTGCATTAAATGAATAACAACATACGTTGCATACATAACATCGGAAACATAATCATTAAAGATCATATAATAAGAACCAATGAGTACATATAAAATTTCCCTCGCACAAGGGTACATCATTACATTGTTACAAGCTTACATCAATGAGCTTCCTTGAATTACAATGGGAAGAATACATCAAGATTACATTACATGATACCAATGAGATATAATTAAATACATAACATAAGCAACTATCTCTTGAACTGGTACAAGATCTGGAACCTCCTACATAATTAGGTACATCCTCCACACTCATGAACAACAGCTGGGAAACCCAATGGAGAAAAAAACACAATCCACCCAACCATGTGGAACCCTAATGTCCACCCCCCATGCTAGGAGATAACATAAGGTCCCACTACAACAAATAATCAAGAAGACAATAGGCTAAAACATGGCTAAACATAACTCCAACACAACACTATACAACATCAACATCACATAGCACATACATCGCTTCTAGAGGCCTCACTCAATAGAAGGGGAACACATAACTAGGGAATGCTAGACCACAATATGGAAGAGTGTCATCGCATGGTCCTGGCATGAGTTCTTCTCCCGGCGGTCTCTCACTAGACCCTGACCCCATCTATGGTTGTCTGGCATACCTCTCACTAGCTCCCAGCCCCATAGGGTGACACATGCAGAACCAACATTCCTTTCATGAGGAAAAGGAAGTTGATCTTGCCAACCAGGCCTTCTCAATCCATCCTTAGCCTAAACGAGCACTACAGGCATGGAAGAGGAATCTAGTTATCTTATTTATATGAAAATTACCCATCCCCCCAATTTATTATTTAGGTTATCACTGAATTAAGAACTCTCCAATGGGTTATGTAGGTCACCACTTTGGGATTCGGCCCCCATTGAGAGCCACTCCCCCTACTTGCGTCTAGAAAACCCTACACAACAAATAAAGTAAAAACCATCTTGTACTTTTAACAAGTTCACACGAATCCAACAAAGCAAGGCATTAACCATCTCGCTCACATATCACAATCAAAAGGATGAATACATAGTGCAAGGCATTGACCTTCTTACACACTTATCAAAATCACAAGAAACACATACACAAAGCGAGGCATGGACCATCTTGCTCACAAATTACTACTATAATACTGAATAAGCAGTGCAAGGCTAAAGAACCTCATGTACACATCTCAATATTATTATCATTCATTTCAGAAGAAACAATCATAAAACCCACTCCCCTAAGCCTCTAGAAGTAAACCTTGACAACTTACACATAGACTCCCATTTAAACCAATAATCAAAATATTCTCATTTTCACTAATTCAACACCTCATTCTAAATGAGCAAACAAATAAACATTACAACCATGAATTCCACTTTATGATTATAAATGAAATTGACATTCAATATTCAATCAATTAACCATATCTATGGAAGACATTCACAACCCATGCACTGATACATATCAATTTAACAATTAAAGAATCTTAAATGAATTTACTACATGAAACATTTAAGGAAAACTACAATGGCTTTTGACTCTAATTCTTGTCTTTTCTCAACTGAAATATAAACCTATTTACTTAATTAGATTTTAAATATTGTAAACCTTCATATTAATATATATATATATATATATATATATATATAATTTCATTTATCTATCATACTTAACTCCTCAATTCAATAATAACCTTCCAATTACAAATAAATCAATATTTTCCTAGTTAATCTTCCATGTAGCTTTTATACATAGCCAATTAGTTCTAAGACAACAATAATCTTTTATTACAACCCTATTAAATAAGCATAAATATATATATGTATGTATATATATTATTACAACTTGTCTAAATTACAAATAGCAAATATGACTATATTACGATTTACACATTTAAAGCTATATAAACATTTCAATATATATACATATAAAAATCAAATGCCAAAGAAGACTGAATTCAATGAAATTTAGGACGCATCTACCTATATACGGAAGTCGTTACACAAAACTCACAATATCAATCAAGAGAATCGAACCCCCCTTCATGAAATGGTAACCAAGATCATGGAGAATATTGGTGATGCTAAATGAAACAATCTAGAAAATAGGTTCACACTATAATAATAACAAAAAGGAATTTTAATAGGTGTGAAGCCAAGTCTACACCCTTGGCCTATGTCACACTACTTGATCCATGATGGAAAATTTGGAACAAAGGGGTGCACAGTTCTTGAAAGATGAATGATAAGGGAATTTGTGTGAAAATGTAGTTGTAACTATTGGAAGACATGGAAGCAAAATGTGAAGGCATGAACAAGGAATGAGAATTGTATGAAATAATACCATAAAGAGATGTCATCTCTTGGGCTACAGTGAACACGGGATATGTAAAAAATGGATTTTATAAGGCAGCCCTCAAAATCTTCGAATTAACGAAGCACTATGGAATGCATCCAGACATTGTAAGCTTTGTTGTGTTCTAAGAGCATGCAATCACACAATTTTAGAGGACATGGGTTGTGCATATCTCGCACATCATACAGAAATCAGGAGCATACAGCCAGGGAATAGCTATCTCAGCAAACAAATGAATGACTAACAAGCTTTACCTAACGCGTTGCAAGGTAATTAAATTTGCAGTATAAGGTAGGGTCAATTCACGCAGAAAATTGAATTGCCTCCTACAAATTTAAATAAAATCAATTTCAAACAAATGAAATTGAATTCACAAGGAGTAACTTGAAATCTTAAATTTATAAAGCATATTGAATGCTTTCAAACAAACAAGCAAACGTTTTCAGCATGCAGAGAGGAAATAATTCAAATTGCATTATTTGGAAAAACTAACAAGAGCAAAGCCAAGCCAACCTGGATTCCAACACTACTAAGATGAAAATCGGTGCCAAGATCGACTCTACGTCAACCACAATTCACTTCTCCAAATCCTTAATCAAATCTTCAGTATTTTCCCAAATCCAAAAAAAATTTAAAACAATCCACTAAAAACAATTATTCTACAAATAATTTCTTGCAGACAAAGTTCTCTATTCAAAAAACAAAAATCAATGATAATCCCAAAATCTCCCAAAATGATAATTATTAACCCAGGAAAGCTGTTGATTTTTTAAAACAAAAATCAAATAAAAATCTCACAAAACAACAAGTTTCTATTCTACAAATAGTTTGAAGTCACACATGTCGTCTGAGACAATCTTTTTCTATCTTTTTAATTGTCTTTACTGTTTATCCATTATCTCCTTATGTTTTTATTATTTTATTTTATAATATTTCCCCCACAATTTAATTTATTATTAAAAACTCAACATTAACAATAATATCTTTATATTTAATTATCAAAATAATTTATAACTTAATAATTTAATTTAATAAATTAATTAACCAAGGCAACTCAAATACTATTTATCAACATGATTTATTTAATTCAACAACTAATCAAACAACATTATTAAACCAATTTAATTCATACAACCCAAAGCAACATTTATCAAACATCATGAAAGGGTGAATTATGGAGGGGCGCTACATCCTCCCCCCCTAAGATTTCAATTACTCCTATAAGTCGCAAGGTTAGAATAAAACATATATACATTAGTTCAAAAATTTGTTAAGTAATACCACGTTCACCCTTCCTTTAATGTAAATACAAGCACCATCAAATAATCAAGCAAACCAAATGTCAGGAAATTACCTAAACTTTAATCAAGGTCGAGAAGCAGGACCAACTGACCACAGACATCAGAAAACGTTGATGAGGTAACGAACTAGATACTCATCCTCCTCGAGGATGGTGGAAAGGGTAGGGGACCATACGTTATCTTTGTTTCAACAATTTCCATTGGGTTTAAGGCACACTCAGACCTGTCAATTCAGGTGGAGTTGATGCCTAATACTTGCAACCTACAGTAAACAAAACAGTCAAACATATATATATATAATCATACAGTCAGACACACCGTGAAAGGAAATTGCAATGTAGAAGGGTACTCACAAATGAGTAATGTGACACTATCCCTTTCACCAAGACACATCTGAAGACAACACTCAATAATCAAATCACTCATAAACCATCCACTATATATCAATCATCAAAGCCAATTCATTAGATCAAAATGCTACACTTCCTCAAAACACAGCATAATTGTGCACCCAAAGTACACATTTTTTGTTTAATATCCATCATTTATAGACAAGACATTCCACTTTATCCATTTTACAACCATTAAATCTCATAACACATTCGGCAAGAGACCATGATTTTACACCTTTTTTAGAAGCACGGAAACATAATTTATCATTTCATACGTACTATATTCATAATCGAGCATACATTTTTCACATACACACACAAACTCACGTCACTGCAAATCACATCACAAGGCTACAAAAGATTCCATAATGCATCTCTATTAGGAAGAATATCAGTGCATTGCACACCACACTAAGAGTCCTATCCTTTCCACCAATTTTTTGCACAATTGGACAAACACCACCCAAGGGTAAGCCTAAGGTCGATGAGCAAGGATGACAAAAAGGGAAAACATAATCTCAAGAGTACACACAACTAGGACAACATAATGGGCTCATATAAAACTAGAGTGTCGAGTGTATGAACTTGGGCTCTGATACCAAGTGTAATGCGTCACCAAAGAACCCCAGAGGACAACCATATAACTTCAATAATGGCACATTTTTAAGAAAAAAGTAAAATAACATGGAATGTAAATCATATCTAAATATAACATATAAGTTAAACTATGCCCTCTAAGGTTCAATGACTGCATTATGAACATTTTTGTTAACAAGGTCTAAACATACATTAAGGATTAACTAACTACAATAGTTCATTTTAAATTTGTTGCATTAAATGAATAACAACATACGTTGCATACATAACATCAAATACATAATCATTAAATATCATATAATAAGAACCAATGAGTACATATACAATTTCCCTCACACAAGGGTACATCATTACATTGTTACAAGCTTACATCAACGCTTCCCTAAATTACAATGGGAAGAATACATCAAGATTACATTACATGATACCAATGAGATACAATTAAATACATAACATAAGCAATTGTCTCTCGAACTGGTACAAAATCCGAAACCTACTACATAAGGTACATCCTCCACGCTCACGAACAATAGTTGGGAAACCCAATGGAGGATAAAGTACAATGCACCCGACCATGTGGAACCCTAAGGTCCAAGCCCCATGCTAGGAGATATGCTAGGAGATAACATAAGATCCCACTATAACAAATAGTCAAGAAGACAGCGGGCTAAAACATGGCTAAACAAAACTCCAGCACAACATCAACATCACATAGCACATACATCACTTCTAGAGGCCTCACCCAACAGAAGGGGAATGCATAATTAGGGAATGCTAGACTACAATAGGAAAGAGTGTCATCGCATGGTCCTAGCATGGGTTGTTCTAGTGGTCTCTCACTAGACCCCGACCCCCATCTATGGTTGTCTGGCATACCTCTCACTAGGTCCCGGCCCCATAGGGTGACACATGTGGAACCAACATTCATTTTGTGAGGACAAGGAAGTTGATCTTGCCAACCAAGCCTTCTCAACCCATCCTTAGACTAAACGAGCACTACATGCATGGGTGAGGCATCCAATTATCTTATTTATGTGAAAATTACCCATCCCCCCAATTTATTATTTAGGTTATCACTGAATTAAGAACTCTCCAATGAGTTGTCCAGGTCACCACTTTGGGAATCGGCCCCAATTGAGAGCCACTCCCCCTAATTGCATCTAGAAAACCCTACACAACAAGCAAAGTAAAAACCATCTTGCACTTTTAACAAGTTCACATGAATCCAATAGAGCAAGGCATTAACCATCTCACTCACATATCACAATCACAAGGATGAATACACAGTGCAAGGCATTGACCTTCTTGCACACTTATCAAAATCACAAGAAACGCATACACAGAGTGAGGCATGGACCATCTTGCTCACAAATCACAACTATAATATTGAATAAGTAGTGCAAGGCTAAAGACCCTCATGTACACATCTCAATATTATTATCATTCATTTCAGAAGAAACAATCATAAAACCCACTCCCCTAAGACTCTAGAAGTAAACCTTGACAACTTGCACATAGACTCCCATTTAAACCAATAATCAAAATCTTCTCATTTTCACTAATTCACAACCTCATTCTAAATGAGCAAACAAATAACCATTACAACGATGAATTCAACTTTAATGATTACAAATAAAATTGGCATTCAGTATTCAATCAATTAACCATATCTATGAAAGACATTCACAACCCATGCACTGATACATATTAATTTAACAATTAAAGAATCTCAAATAAATTTACTAGATGAAATATTTATGGAAAACTGCAATGGCTTTCGACTCTAATTCTTGTCTTTTCTCAACTGAAATATAAACATATTTACTTAATTAGATTTTAAATATTGTAAACCTTCACATCAATATTAATATCATACAAATATATATATATGCTGTCATAATAGTGGTTTACAATTCCTGAGAGGAACGAATTTTAGCTGAAATCACATATTTTTAGAAAATATAATGATTTTAAGCCTTAAAAGTTTCATTTTAAGGATTCCAATTGAAGAGGGTTTGATCAAATCACCTTAGATCAAAACCCCTTGGATAGAACCTCGCTAGTTTTAAGCCATACCTATAAATGCGTCTCCTTTACACCTATCAAAATGTCATAAAAAATTCACTTTTGATTTAGCTTTTGGGGATCAAATGAATTCATTTAAAATTTATTTCAAATGATTATAGTATTCCTCAGAATGAGCTATCCAACTAATATAATTTTAATATGTTTTGATTTTGTTATGTATTTATTTTTATAGTTTTATTAAACATAGGTTTTCATCGAAAATGAATTTCTTTGTTTTTCACATGTGGAAAAATAGAAGATTATCAAAAAAAAATTTGAAAAATATGAGTGCACCAGATATTGAAGTCCTTGATCCAACAAAAAAAAAAAATTGATATATACAAAAATGGTTACGCATTATACAGTCGTGCCATGTCTGAATTGTAATTGGTTTGACTTCGAAACTTTATTAAAGAAAAAATATTCAATAAAAAAAATTATCTTAACCAAGTGGAAGCACTAGATATCAGAGCTACAAACTAAATTTGAAAGAATTAGAATTTTATCCCTTTATGGAAAAAAGCTATGGGGTTTATAATGCAAAAGGCCACTTTTTAAAAATGTTGTTTTCTGAAAAAAATCAATTTTCATGGGAGATGGAAAAAGAAGTGAAATTTGATTCCAAAAATTTTGAAAAAAATATTTTTAGAATCTACAGACAAAATTTGATGAGACTCTAGTTTGCACCATCTTCAAATTACTCACAGTTTAGCCACTATAGGTGCTCGAATGTGAAGATTTAGTTAAAAATAATAATTTCAGTGTCCAGTTTGGCCAAAAATTGTAAACCACTATTATGGGATCAATTAAAATTTCATTTATCTATCACACTTAACTCCTCATTCAATAATAACCTTCCAATTACAAATAAATCAATCTTTTCCTAGTTAATCTTCCATTTCGCTTTTCTACATAGCCAATTAGTTTTAAGACAACAATAATCTTTTATTACAACCCTATTAAATAAGCATATATATATATATGTATTACAACTTGTCTAAATTACAAACAACAAATATGACTATATTACGATGTACACATTTAAAGCTATATAAACATTTCAATATATATATATATATACATATAAAAATCAAATGCTAGAGAAGACTGAATTCAGCGAAATTAACGACGCCTCTACCTATATATGGCAGCCCTTAACACAAAACTCACAATATCAATTAAGAGAATTGAACCCCCCCTTAAATCATTAAATGGAGGCCAAGATCATGGAGAATATTGGTGATGCTAAATGAAACAATCTAGAAAATAGGTTCACACTATAATAATAACAGCAAGGGCTTTTAGCAGGTGTGAAGCCAAGTCCGCACCCTTGGCCTACATCATACCACTTGAGCCATGATGGAAACTTTGGAACAAAGGGGTGCGCAAGTCTTCAAAGATGAATGATAAGGGAATTTGTGTCGAAATGCAATCATAACTGCTAGAAGACATGGAAGCAAAATGTGTAGGCATGAACAAGGAATGTGAATTGTATGATAGAATACCACAAAGAGACGTCATCTCTTGGGCTACAGTGAACGCAGGATATGTTGAAAATGGATTTTATAAGGCAGCCCTTAGAATCTTCGAATTAATGAAGCACTATGGAATGCATCCAGACATTGTAAGGTTTGTTGTGTTCTAAGAGCATGCAGTCACACAAGTTTAGAGGACATGGGTTGCGCATATCTCACACATCATACAAAAATCAAGAGCATACAACCAAGGAATAGCTATCTCAGCAAACAAATGAATGACTAACAAGCTTTACTTATCATGTTGCAAGGTAATTAAATTTGCAGTATAAGGTAGGGTCGATTCATGCAGAAAATCAAATCACCTCCTACATATTTAAATAAAATCAATTTCAAACGAACAAAATCAATTTCACAAGGAGTAACTTAAAATCTTACATTTATGAAGCATATTGAATGCTTTCAAACGAACAAGTAAACATTTTCAACAAGCAGAGAGGAAATAGTTCAAATTGCATTATTCAGAAAAACTAACAAGAGCAAAACGAAGCCAACCTGGATTCCAATTCTACTGAGACGGAAATTGGTGCCGATATTGACTCTACGTCAACCACAATTCACTTCTCTAAAGCCTTAATCAAATCTTCAGTATTTTCCCAAATCTATTTTTTTTTAAACAATCCACAGAAAACAATTATTCTACAGATAATTTCTTGTAGACAAAGTTCTCTATTCGAAAAACAAAAATTAATGATAATCCCAAAATCTCCCAAAATGATAATTATTAACCCAAGAAGGCTGTGGATTTTCAAAAACAAAAATCAGATAAAAATCTCACAAAACAGCAAGTTTCTATTCTACAAACAGTTTGAAGTCACGCATGTGATCCAAGACAATCTTTTTCTATCTTTTTAATTGTCTTTATTGTTTATCCATTATCTCCTTCCGTTTATTTTATTTTATTTTATAATATTTCCCCCACATTTTAATTTATTATTAAAAACTCAACATTAATAATAATATCTTTATATTTAATGATCAAAATACTTTATAACTTAATAATTTAATTTAATAAATTAATTAACCAAGGCAACTCAAATACTATTTATCAACATGGTTTATTTAATTCAACAACTAATCAAACAACATTATTAAACCAATTTAATTCAAACAACCCAAAGCAACATTTATCAAACATCATTAAAGGGTGAATCATGGAGGGGCACTACAAAAGGGAGAGGAATAATTATTTAATTAAATAATTATTAAAAGGCAACCTTTGTGAAAGTGTGTGATGGTTTGAAAACCACCCCTTAAGGCTTATATAAGCACTTATGTGAGACTTGGAAGGAAAAAAACATTAAAGGAAGGAAAACATTCAAGGATGGAGAACCTTCTAGGAAGAAGAAAGTGGTTTGGTGAGCTATGGGCATTGGAGAAGGGGGTACACAGAGTGTTTCCAACTCATGGTATAGAGTGCACTCGGGATTGTCCTGGCCAAGGTTGATATCATATTGAATAGTTATTATGAGGCATGTTGTATACATGAGGACTAATTACTCTGGAGAATGGTGTGCACTTGTGTTGATCATTGTTCTATTCAACCAGCACTTGTGTGGAGCACATAGTGCATTATGTTCTTAAAGGAACTATTTCCTCCTAGATTATTCCATAGAAATAGCCAATACCACTGACATCTTCCTAAGGTGAGAGTGCATTTTCCAAGTGTTGTTATTCAGATAAGTATTAAAAACTATTGATGCTACTATATCTATATTAGGAATATTGTCTATATGATTTTGATGTTAATCTATGTGAATTATATGGATGTGTTATTCAATTTACTGTGTTAATTATTTACTATAGAATCCTTGTCTAATCATTACATATTATGGTTACCTTGGTTAATTTATAATAGTTATTCACATCATTTTAGTAATATTACATCTTGTAAATTATCTTAAGTCTAACATTTATTACATAAAATCCGTTTCTAACACTTAAACTACTTTAGGAGGAAAAGTGACATTACAATCAAGATTTCTCCTAACCACAAGCTTCAACTAGGAGACTTGTTTCATACATCTGCTAGAAAAGAGATAATTGACTCATGCCAAAAGAGTGGAGAGATAATTGATGAGGCAGTGAAGGCATTTCATGAGATCATACCCAAAAAAAACATAGACACATCCATCTCCGCATGGATAATCTCAAACTTTTGATTGATTCTTTCAAAACATATACATCCAGATTGAAGGTATAGGTAGAGAAAGAGATTGAGAAGAGGATAAGTGACAAAAGGATGATGGAAATAATAGAGAAATGTGTTGCTGCACATAAGAAATTTTTTGAATTGTTGAAGGATGTAGAAGCATGTGTGGGTGAGGCTAAGGCATTATTACAGTATGGAATGAAGTGGCTCGAAGGCACGTTAAGTATAAGAAAGGAGATGGACTCTATTGAGTTCTTAGATCAATGCACCCTCCGTGCATACAATCTTAGTTGACTCACATGTGCTACAAGAAACATCATAGAGGATCTTCACAAGAAGTTCTTCCAACTACAAGCTCAAATAGAACACATCATTTTGTAGTTTGGAGAGGTAAGGGATCTAGTCAATCCCAAACTTACAATTCTTTCCTGAGCTCTTCTTAATGTAGACAAGAAAAAGGAGATGAATCTAGTTCCTACTACACTGGAAGAAGGAGAAGTGCAACTAGAGTTGGTAATGCAGAATAGGTTACTTGTAGAGGCCAAGAATGAATGGGAACAAGGAAGGCATGCCTGGGAAGATCAAGTGAAGAAATTGTAGGCATCAACCTCCTCAAGTTGACTCATTTTCTATCCTTTTATATATTTCCATTCAAGTTTCTTTATAAAATATGCGGATCATATAGAATAATTCTTGCTCTGGTATATGACTCAAGAGGTTTCTATTCAATTTGTATATATGATTACATCATTCAGGGGGAGTTCTGGTAATGGATCAAAATAATGTATATAGGTGCCCTCTGCCCTTGATGTCAAAGGGGAATATTGGAGAAATTATTTTGGCATTGTTAGAACCATGGTTCCCAACCTGCAAAAACACGATAAACAATCAATATGTTAGATCAAATGCATGGTTAGAAATATGATTCCTCAAGAAATTCATTTGAAATTAAAAGAAGAGGAATGAAGTTAAGAACACAACAAATTTGAAACAAGAATATCAAATCCTATTCTAAAACCATGCAAACTTTTAATCTCTTGAGGGAGTTGGTGCCAATTTGATGTGAAAATTGGCCCTTTCCAAACTCTAATGGTGTGATGAAGATGCTTGATGAAGGATTGATGCTTGTAGTGATGACTTCAATGGAGCTCCATGTTTAAAATATGCAAAAAGCCTAACTATGCTTGGATGAAATTGATGATAAGTTGCTATGGATTTGAGTATAATAACTTTGCATGAATTGTGGATGGATCAAATGAAGGATGAACTCTTCATTTATAGATGATATTGATTAGAGAAGAGGCAAAAGGGATGAATGTGGGACTAATCTTCAACAAATGAGAAGAAGCCACATGTCATCATGTGAATGGTTGAGGAATGAGCAATATCTTTGAAGAATGTGCAAAGAGGGGAGATTCAAATCAAAAATATGGCTTGAAGGAGAGGAAAGGTGAAGAAAAATGCCACTTGGATCAAGAAAAAGGACATGTAAGAGGCCTTTAATGCCTTGTTGGATGGACAAGTCCTTTTGGGAGGGAGTTTTCAAATTGGAAGAATATTCCCACTTGATGCCTTTTTGAATGAAAATGGATGAATTTATAAATCAATTAAATTGATTTTCATGTTGCAAAATCTAGAGGATTTGATGGATTAAGACTAAGATTAATCAAGATTTGATTAATTTAAAGGAGATTAGCTGATTTGACCATTTTGACTTAGATTTTAGGATTTAAATAACTCAAAATGAGAAAAGAATGATTTAGACTTAGTTAAATAAATATTTTTGATTTATTTAACCAAAGGGGGTGATGTTAGATTAAATTAGATAAATGTTCGATTCATTTAATTTAATTAGATGAATTTTAGAGATTTAATCAAATAATATGGATTATTTAATTAAATAAAGATAGGAAGATAAAATGACCTAGCTAATTACACAAAGACAATGATTTAATTAAATCAAGGGATTTATTTAATTAAAAGGGGAATTATGATGACTTTAATCAAATAAGGCTATTCGATTAAATGGTTAGATAGAGGGATGATTCAAGATGAAGTAATGTTAGTAGATCAGGATCAAGTGCATGTATATTTTACATGTCTATAGTTGCCATCAAAGACAAAGGGGGAGATTGTTGGAAGTTTGAGGAGATTGTCATTGATGATGTTGCTTGGCAACATGAGCATGGAGAATGTACATAGCAATGTAATACATTGTTGTCATCGGTGTCAAAATTTTTGTGGACTAATTTGATTAATCTTGACATGTTTCTGAGGTGTTGAAGAAGTCATTTGTGCAAAGAGATTTGGTTCAGAAAGCTCAATTGTGTGAAAATTTGACTAAGTGTCAGAACTTCTTGTTCAGGATTATAGTGTATCAGTCTTTGGGTTTGCACCACTCCTCAAAGTAAGATCTTGCTCTGCAATTATAACTTAATTTTTGAGGTTTTTAGAAGAATATAAATCCAAGATTTCATCTAGTTTGGCAATGTAGTTTGATGGCATAATACAATCATTTCCTTTGCAATGTGTTTGTTTGGTAGATTCCACACTTCTCTACGAATGAGTCTTTGATGTTGTGGTGTTGAAGATAAGTTTCTAGATGTCAGATGAGTGTGAATTCCATATGGTATTGTGATTTAAGGTCCACGTGTTGTGAATTGGATGAATAGTTGAAGAATTTTTATTTAGGTCCTATGGTGTGCCGACCTAACACATTTGGTGTGTGCGAAGGATTAACATGTGTTGAGATTTTATGTGGGATCTATTATAGGTCCATTCCAACCTATCTTAAGGTATTTTGAGATTTGAATTGAGGCATGTGTTATGGAAGATAAGGTTTGGAGTTGACAAGCTATAATTTTTGGTGTGACATCCAATTAGGCTGACCTAATTGATGTTACACTTGATGTTGATATATATGATGGATTATTTTTGGTGTTTTCATATGGTGGTGTGTGGTATGCAAGATGTGTAATGCAAATTTTATTAGAGTAGAGATAAGTTGTGAATGTTAAGATTAGAATTGTGTGAATGCATAGCAAAGTAGAGAATTGATCCAGATCAATGTGAAGATTGATATTGTACTTCATTGGAATTGTATTCTTGCATATTATAGATGCTTTTGTAACAGTTCAAAATAGGCAGTGTGCCACCTTCTTTATTCTATCTTTTTCTCTATAGGTAGTGAGTCCACCTACAGTGAGCACTTCTATAATATATTATAACTGGTTATAATACATTGTTAGCTAACCCTCACCATAGTTTTTCCCATTTTGGATTTTCCACATAAAAATACCGGTGTTCATGTTTTATGTAATGTTGTGGATGTTTTTCATGATTTCTTTCCTTACTGTATTTGAATATGCTTTGGTAATTGGATGGATAATGTTTGAATGGTTTAATAGAATGTTGATTCACCCCCTCTCAGTATTTTGAGTGTTCAACAAAAGAGACAAACTTTCATTCCCACAAAGGGAAAGAAATATCTATAGTATAGGAGGTCATGCAACACCTACAAGTAATTTTAATTTCATTTACGAAAGGACTCCAATACATTGTTATGTGAGGATGCTACTATATGTAGCCAAAAGAGAAACAAAAAATTTCATCTTGTCAATGTGGTACATAGGTCTATAAAGCTGCAAGAATTGAAATAACATATTTTGGTAATAGCAAAGAAAGAGGTACAAGTTGTAATTAATTTAGATATCACCAAAAGGATCATTGAAAAGCTAAATCTAAATAGTAGGAAGATCCCAAAGAAAAATGAAGTAAATTTTGGGAATAAGCATACATTCACTTGTGCATACTTTTAAGTAGTGAAGAATATTTTAGAAAGGATTAAATCTTAATATATGCATCTAATTAAAGATCGAGATACAATTATCAAAATTATAGAGAGGTCCATAAATGCATCTCAAGAAGAGAAAGAAATGGTTGATGAACTTACCTTTGAGCTCAAATCAACCAAGGAAATTTTCAAAAATACCCAAAGGGTACTTTTGGAGGTATAAGAATAGCTTAATACTAAAAAAATAGTAGGAAGCAAGAGAATGAAGCAAGGGCTAAGGAAGGTAAGAAAGTAATTGAAGAGATTGATCAGTTCCAAGAGGATTTTGAATTCGAACAACTTCCAATAATATCATGTTTTTAGCACAAAGTTAAAAAAAACTATAGCAATGGATCAAGGAATTAAAGACCAACAAATGTAACTAGTTGAGGATAACTACATGGATTTGGGGATATCTTTTGGTTCAATTTTCTCAGCTTGTGAGAATATCATAATAGTGCAACAAAATTTGACTATATTATAATAATGTTTGAGGATGGGGATTTAAAAATTCCCAAAATTAGAATGGGCAAGGAGACTCCAAGCTAATGATTTAAAAAATTTGGAAAAAAGAATGTAGTCATTGACTTCTTCCCTATGATTTCCACCTTTGGCTCCATTTATGTCAATTTTAACATGATTGAATGAATTCTATCATGTGGACTATATCATGGATATATTTGTTGCTAACATTTTAGATATAAATGAAATGAATGATAAGCAGGTGAGAGAAAATGGTCTCATGGGGAAAAATATAATTTTTTTCTTGTATTCAAGTCAAAGATATACCAAAATATTTTAAATAAATTGCATGATAAATCCATGGTAAGACACTCTAGGTCCTACACAAATTGTAAGAAACAGAGGAAAGATTCATGTGGAAGTACTTCAAGGAGGGTATTGTCATGCAAATCAAAAAATACACTATCTATCATCTGAATGAAGGGAAACATGTCCTTCCAAGCTTGATGTCATATTTTCTTATCTCCCATCAAAATTGGGAAGGTGTATTCATGGATTCCATCTAAAGTCTTCCTAATGTGTATGGTAAATATTAAATTTATGTTATTTTTTATAAGATAAATAATTATGCATACTTATTCACCATTTATTATGGATTCAAAGCACATCATATGGTGGCATTAACTTTTAGAGAGATGATTAGGTTACATGGGTTGTCTAAAATAATTGTTAATAATGAAGATAATAGATTTTCAAACAACTATTGGCACACAATATTTCATTTGATAGGTGTTGAGATCACTTCTAGCATAGGCTATCATATACAAGTAGATGAGATAACAAAAATAGTGAGTAATTGGGTTGAAGGATACTTAATAGAATATTTTTTAAAACATAAATCAACGTGGATTAAATGAATGAACATGGGTGAGTATTGTTGCAGTACACCCCAACATCTATCCCTTAGAATGTTTTCATTCATGGTAATGTGTGTTTAATGATGCACTGTCTTGCATTGATTTATTATCCATAGATTGTGGAATGTTTCTTATAGGGAAATTTTGGGATATGGAGCCATCACAAATTAGTTGGCTCATGGGGAGAACCTACCTACAAAGGATGTTTCTTGGGAAGTGGAAATTATAGAATTTCTAAATTTGCATTGCTTGAGTTCATTCAATTTTGAGTAGGAAGGATTTGTCATGTGCTCTTTTCCTTAATAACTTACATCATGGACCAAAATTCATACTTCTTATTTCCCAAATCTCCCTTGGTTTGATTTTGTTTGTGTGTTTATCTTGTTCTTTTCCCCTATATCTATCTAAGATACTCAAAGTCTCTAAGTATGGAGGCATGTCCAATATTATAAGTGTTTTCCAGTCATCAAAGGCTAATATTTTTTCATCTAGGCATGCCTCTCTATCTAATTCTAACTTTTCCTTGGTCCTTACTAGAATTTTAGACTCCATCCTAGCATGCCTTTTTTCCCAACTCCACTTTTCCTTTATGCATGTTAAAGTGTCAAACTTATCCATTTAGGCATACCCCACATTCATTCCCTTCTCCTGACAGGCCATTATAGTTTTTCATCTCATCATTCCTTTCATAAAATCCCCATTCTTCTCACTTGCCTTGTCAAATTTATAGACAAATCCTTACAATCATGCTTGCTACCTAAACTATGATCACTAATCGATTCTAAGAGTCGTGAAGTATCTTTGAATCATGAAATTTGGTACTCACACATATTTTTCATCATTCACCTCACCTACCTCATGGATTATTTCATAGCACCATTAATGATCATATTTGATATAGAAATTTTTCAAAAGGGTTTTCTCCCACGAAGAAAATATAATATTTTCCTTAGAGGCACTGATCCATGTGTACCTCAAATTATGGAAACTAAGAAGGAAACAATTTTTACCATTAATATGATGGTTAGAGTTCAAAACCCATGAAGCTTCTTGTCACCAATGTAGAGGAATTTTATAATCACAAAAAGCATTCCCCCATGCCTCTCTAGTATATCCAAGTTGACACATGTGACATGATTTTAAGCATAATCTAAGTGAAAAATGATATTTTTTAAGTATGGGCATTCTCTACCACAAAATTAATGAGATATTGGAAAATTTAATGTAGTCTTTGAAATTTTTCTATGGTTATTAAGGATTTAGAGTTTGAACAAAAGAATAATGATAAATACATAAAACACTAATTAGAAACTTTTTGTGAGCCCTCATGTTCAAGCATCCAAATATAATGACAAAAACATATGGAAATGTTGTAGGTCCAAGGATGAAAACACTATAAATATCACACATCAAATGAAGAAAACCCTCTCAATCAAAGGAACAATCTCACCTAGAGGTCGTATTGGACTTTAATGGTGTAATATCAGTGATACTAAGTCTATATGACACTTACAATTGTCATGGGAGTAAGCTTTATATATATATTTTTCTAATATAAAATGTTTTGTGTTTTATTTTCAACCTACTCATGCAGGGGAAGTTTTGGAATCTTTTTCTAGTCATTGGCTACTGTATTGAACCTGACTTGTAATATTAGGGTTTGATGTTTTTGTATGAATATAAGGAGAAAGTTATAGGTTTGTAAGAATAGGGTGAAACGTTATAAACTTAAGAGGATATTATTTACATCTAGTGTTCCATAAGGTTCTAGTTGAATATTTAAACTTGAAATGAAACTATCTGAGATAAAATATATTTGTTGAAGGTTTTAGTTAATATTTACTTTAATATTTTTTAGGGACATTATAGTGGTATCAAAGCACTGCTAAAATTTTCATACCTAAATATTATTTGGCAAAGATATCTATTGTTGATATTGTAGAGATATAGTATCTCAATAATATTAAAATTGATGGTTTCATTATGTGATATAATTTCAACTAGGAAACCATGGAATATAGGTGATAGAGCTTCAAAAAAGTTTTGAGAAAATCTTGGATATGCAATCTTCCTTTGGTCAACAAACTAAATCCTTTTTAAATAGTTAGCTAGGATCCAAAGTACAAGATTAATGATATGAGAAAGACAATTAGGGGTTGAAGTAGAGATCTTGGAAGATTTTTATAGAGTTTGACATTCTCAAGTAATACTATTTAGTTATGTTTAAATACTCGAAGTAAATTTATATTTCAACATTAAATAGGGAATATTCTCTATGCTAGGTAGTTACCCCAAAAGGATCATATGTTGTTAATTCTAATTATAAGATCTTAAAATTGGGTGAGAAATGATTGAATGGTTGGTATTTTGTATCAACTAGGAGTAAATAAAATTCCCCAAAATATAGTACTTTTTTTATGGTTGATACCATGCAATATAATTTTATCTTATGGTAATCTCATTAGGCTGTAGTTATATCAATCCTCAAGGTGTCCTTTGTGTGAGAACTAATTGTAACCAACATACCATTTTCTCTTGCATTGTCAATATGTATCTAAAGTGTGGTCTAGGATCTTTCACATGATAGATGTGAAAGTTATTTTTTGCTACTAGGCATAATTTTCTAAGAATAGACAATACTTATACCAAACCTTGGTGTTGTGTGTTCTTTGGAGAAATTAGAGGATTTTTTGAGATCAAAAGTTGGATAATGGTGGGTTTTGGATAATGATAATGTAAGTAATCAAAGTTTATGGGAAATATATTTGGTAGGATGTTTGATTAGTTGTCTTCTTACGAGATTTTGGTGGTAAAAAACTAAGAGTTTAAGTTTTTTAGGTTATCCCCCCACATTCAAGTGTCATTAAATAAAATGAAAAGAAGATAGTATCAATATAGTTTCTAGTGAAATTCATCAAAGTATTCCTCACTATGGAAAGGATAAATGGAATCCCTAATCTAGTTGGTTTTATTTTTTGTACAAACCACTAACCTTAAGGTTATTGCCAATATACAACTAATGCAACTATTTTATCAAATAGGAAGACACTTATTCTCAAACTAGACATTCAAAAGACCAAAAAAGAAGAGGATTATAAGGCTCTTCTACACTTTGATCCTTGTCGAGATTAGGAGGGTAATCCCATATATCTTACAAAGAATCAAATAATTAGGAAAAAATGGATGAACCCACACACAAACATGAATTTGTATATAACTTTGTAAAGATATTGTATACATAAGCATTATTAAATAAATCCATGTTAGGTTTTTCAATAGGATGTTAATCTAGAGAAGTATCAACCTAATGACAAAGGGGAAAAGAGATGGTAGTCATTTCCAAACACAACATTCGATATCTCTTCATAGGGATGTGATGAGCTTGGTTATAGGGTACCATCATAGCCTATGTATAAATTTTTTTATCATCATCCATCATGTGGTGTGCATGTGCATTTGATAGATTGAGATACATGATTATTGATCTTTTCTCTTTGAACTACTAATGTGTTGAGATAGATGAGATATAATCTTGATCTACTAATGAAACAATGTTCAAATGATAAACAAAAGAATATGCTAAGACTTCTAACTCTATGGATTGACATGTGTCATGTGGTTTGGTCTCACTCATGTAACCAAGTCCTTTCACCTAGCCTTGTTTGTTGTCTATGTTGGTCCATGGGATCTACTCACCTACACATCGATACCTTTTTGTTTGAAAAGCTTCATTATGTAAGAATAATGGTTGGCCTTGATCAAAGAAAAATAGGTTGATGAATGTGATTTGTCTCAATAGTGAGTCCAATATGAAGTAGACACAAGCTTGAAGACACTCCATGCACTCAATGATAATGTATGCAAAATTTTCCCTTTTGATGCTTGTTAATTGAATGATTTAGTGTATTTTTTGAATGTGGATCTCAATTGCTCTTGAAGACATATGATGTTAACTATGACTTAGGAGATGAAGTTTTTAGTGCACATGCCAATGAAATAACAATCACTCCCAAAAATGTTTAATGAGAAAAAAATATGAAAAAGCAAAGTAGGTCAGGTCATATAATTTAGATCTAAGATTAAGATGCAACATGTGACATAATCAAGTAACAAACTCTAATTTAGAAAAAAAATGGTGAGCAAGAAAGGGAGTAGTTGCAACATTGGAGCGAGTGAGAAAGAGAGTGGTGGAATTTTTGAATTTGCTAAGGCAGAGGTGGATGGAGAGTGTGGAAGGTGTTTTTCTAAAGAACCTACTAGGTAGAGCAAAGAAGGGCATGCTTGGAGGTTCTCTGCAAAGGCAGAAAACTCTTTCTTCTATTGTTTGCTCCTCAAATAAAGTTAAAGGCAATGATGGAGAATGTGAGGGCTTTTTTTCTCTTGTGGGGGTTGCTACTCTTTTTGAGGCTATGGGTGTTGAGTTTGCATATGCTTCTGATATGGATTGTGATGTGTCAGATGCTTGTTGGGAGTTGGAAGACC